>JAPDSC010026888.1:0-17658 GCA_026290005.1 Latrodectus geometricus
TGCATATAAAAATGGTATCAAATTTTAAAATTATCAAAAGTGGTTTTTATTTGATATAAAACTTTTTTTGTTAACAATACTGTTTTTCATGTTATTGATAATTTGATGCTCCTAAGAGGAATATATTCAATTTTTTTTATTGCTCTGTAAATCATTGAAATTGTAATTGCAATTGTTCAAAAATGAGTGCCCTACTGGATCACAATATATCTAGTAGCTTATTTAAACCAGATTTTCTTTTGTTTCCTATTAAATATTTTACTCTTTTATTAGACATTTGTAATTTTAATTGATTTTTATTTCTTAACTACATTCATTTTATGGCTTAAAATTGATAAAATAAAATGGCCTTTACCAAAAAGTGAGGCTTACCATATGAAAATTTAAATAATCATCATCATTCCATATCTTTTATTTTTGTTATGGTGAATTATATAGTACTTAATCCCTTCAGACCAGCACTCATATAGTTAAGGTGCACCTATGGGTCAGATCAGAAGTGAAAAAAACAATATTATAGGATGGGACTTATGTGTCACTAAGTGTAACTTAAAAGAAAAATGATTGAAAAATGTTTTCAGCCCTATTTTCATAATTTTTGGTACTATGTTAGATCCTGTCAGATATTGAAATTAGCCTTTAATATTATTTTGTTTTAAGATATTAAAAAAATTACTTATCAAGGCAAAAATCTTTTATATGTATTTTTACATTTAAAAGATAGTATTTTTTACATTATTTTGAAGTTTTACATGTGACAATATATGTTAACTATTAAAATATTAAATACTAGAGTAAATAGGAAAATGTAAAATGAAGATTCATGTGGGAAACCTCAAAGCACAAAGAAATGCAAGTATATAATGTGTTTTCTGTTCGAGATGTCATACTAATGAGATCCCGTTCTAGGTCCTTAAAAATTGAAGTAATTTTGCAAGTAAGAAAACCCAGTAAGCACATGTGCCGCTTACTATGAAATTGGGATTTAAAATAAGAAATACTGTGATTTCCTGTATATAATCCACGGATTATGTGTTAAAAAAAAATTCCGAATTTCGTAGTGTGTATGATATGCGCTGCGGATAATCTGATAAAAACATTCTCTATCAGAAAAGCTTACAAGAAAGTTTTGAAAGAAATACTGTTTATGTTTCATAAAATAAAGAACAGGTGGAACCAAGAAACACTTGCGTTATTTAAGCTTTGTCCAATTACGTTTAAAAATAATTCGATTCCTCGTAAAGATATTAGTTTCATGTTGCTAACGTTATTTTGCAATTTGACTTGACGTGAACTGTTTCATTTTGAAAACATTCAAATCCGTTTATCGTCATATGGAAGCGAAAACTTTTGAGTCACCCAGCAGATTGAAATTAAAACCTATTGCGAAAGCAAATAAGATAAATGGCGACTAACATGTTAATGTGAAGTGAAAAACAAAGGACGTGCGGTATAAAAGAAAAATGTATAAAATACACAGTTTGTAAATAATCCATTTCTTTCATTTAAATAATCCATTTCTTTCATTTAAATATTAACAAAATATATATATATATTTTAAATATATCTACAAGTTTTAAAAATTATTATAAGCTAAATGTCGATAAGTTTTACAAGAATCTTTTCGAAATTATAGCTCTTGATCAATCTCGTTCTTTCATCTCAAGTTTATTGCACTTTGCGATGAGGTGGATATTTTCTTAATAAATACTTTTTTCTGTACAATTTGTTATTTTTTTAATCATACTGTTCATTTTTTTATTTTATACGACACCCATGTTATCAGCAGTACGTATTTTAGACTATTCGCTGAAAAAAATTGCTGCAGATTATGCGACCCTTTTTTCCTTTTACTGGAGAAAAAAATCATGCAGATTATATGGAGGAAAATATGGTAATTCAAAATATTAAGATTAGTTGGGAAAAATAAGTTATTTGAAAATAGTATTTGACAAGTTATCATAAAAGGCCAATTCTTTGTAACATAACTAATTTAAGTTTAGCCAATGCTTTGTATTTTACTTTAGTTTAATTGGAACTGAAATCATTCTAAATGTAGAATATCATGATTACTAAAAAAACAAGCACATTTATTTATGAAAAGCATATTTTTATGCCATTGTTTCTTAAACAGTAAAATTATTGATATTTAATGTTAGTGTACTAATTATTTGTAATAAATTAGTATGTGCATAGGATTTTAAAGAATGTTAATAAAGTATATAAGCAGGGTAAATTTCATCATTTAAAAGGTAGGGCATAACTGCCTACCCTAACAGAATCCTCACATATGAGCAAATTGAATAATTTTTAAATATTGAAACTGCAAATAAATTGAAAGTAAAATATATATGCAGTTCAAATTTTTGATGAGTTTAAATTGGTTTTAGATTTTGGTTCTAAAATTGAAAATTTATTAACCCCAAAAATGTGTATGTCAAAACCAAAGAAATAAAATTGCGCTTAATATTTGTAAAGTAATAAGCTGTTTGACATTCAACCAACCATGCATAAATTACAAAATAATATAGAAAAATTTTTCTGTGAAAATCTTTTGATAGCATATGAGGATTTTGTAAAAGATGGGGATATATTTCAAGAGTGTTTACTGTTCCAAAAAAAAAAAAATGAAATTGTTTTTCAGTCAGATTTTTAACATCACAATTACTAATTCTAAACATTAAATTATTTGTGGACTAAAAGAAGTAGAAAAAAATCATCAAATTATAAATCTAATACTTGATACATACAAACAAACATTAACATACATAGTTGTGCAGAGGAAGCATTTATCTTAATGAAAAATTATATTTGTTATTAAAAATATTAATTTTCATTGTATTAACTACCTTGTATAACTTCATAATTATTGTATAACTTCATAAAAACGATCAAATATTTTATTTTTAAATTTTCCATCTTTGCAATTTTGTTAAGTGGCACGCATGTTTTCTGTCCACAGTAATTGCTCTACAGATGCTGTTTATAACCTTTTCGATATATCCTCATAATCCGGACCATGAAAAATTGAGCAATAGAAGCCTTTGTTTCCAATTAACAGTTGTATTGATTAGTTTAATTTCTGCTTTAATAAGAGAAAACTAAATAGATATTTATGTTTAAAAAAAAATTATGAGTAATTTCTCTAGGGATTGAAATATTATGATATTTCAAAGTGTGTGTACATTATTTGCATGCATTAGGTTCATATATGTATATGAATGTATGTACAGATGCATAATGGCTGCAGTATTTATACTAGACTTAATAGTTCTTGTGATATAGTATAAATAGGATAAATTCTATTAAACCTTTTCCAGGTTATTTATATTCAAGCATTTGTACTGGTGCTTTTGCTGGGTAAAATCATGAGAAAAATATTTTTTGGGCAATTGAGAGCAGCTGAGACTGAAGTGAGTTACATTATTATTTCAAAACTATATTAAGAGTTTATAATTTTTGTATTTTTGATCTTTGCCATTAATAAAACTTTTACAGCACCTTATTGAACGATCGTGGTATGCAGTAACCGAAACTTGCCTTGCATTCACAGTGTTTCGTGACGACTTCAGTCCTAAATTTGTTGCACTGTTTACATTGCTTCTATTTTTGAAATGCTTCCATTGGCTAGCTGAAGATAGAGTAGATTATGTGAGTTTGTTTTCTCTATTTATTATGATGTACAATAACAAAATGAAATTATGAGTACATATTTTGATTTCTTAATATTAAATGCTTATTTTAATAAGAATGTTAGACTATAACAATGAACTTGAAAATAATGTATTTTTAAAATTGAAATAATAACCGCATTTCTTAACTAATAAATATTTTTATAAATTATTTGTTTTAGGGAAGAGAATAAAATATTTTATTGCATTGAAAAAATGCCAATGAAAAAGATTTGTCTTTGTATGTTTAATATGTATGCAGTAATTTTAAGCGCTAATGAAATTTTTTAAATTTGTGCTCAAATGTTACTTAAAAGTGTATTACTGTCTTAAAATCTTAAAATATTATAGATGGAGAGAAGTCCTGTAATTTCATTACTTTTTCATATCAGAGTTTCATGTGAGTATACATTTTTTAAATAATTCTATAGTATCTAAGTCTACAGTATTTAAAATAACTTTTTTAAAAAGAAGATAATACAAAAGCTTAAAATTTAAAGTAGCCAATTAGTTACATATAAAATTAGAATTTCACTTTTTAAAATTATTCTTTCTTGTGGTATTTAACTTTGTTTTATTAAAAGGATCAATATTAAATAGTGGAAAATATTTATTGTTGCTGAAGTGAGTGCCATTTGCAGTAAATCAGCATGTGACTGTGGAAAAAGGGATTTTTTCACATGATAAATTTTGATCTGCACATGAATTAATTGTGACAATTCCTCTATCTTGGGGAATGTAATTAATACAGGGTGATTCAAAATAGCATTGTGCAAATGAAAAGGCTAAGCAGATATAGAACACAAAATATAAATAACATTGGAACATGGTAATGCAAGTGCCATTTGTGGCTACTGGAGGGCATTTTATAACAAAATGGCTGAGTGGTTTGAGATGTTGTTCAAGCTGCAGATGCCTTGGACTATTAAGGCTAGTTAAGTCACCATGAAATGGCTGAAATGCATTTGATTACTAGCATAGCTAACTGCAGTTGATAAAAAGCTGTGTGAATGTCTCATCAGCAATATCCTTGTAACAGGTGCCTTGTGGGTCCATATTTATTGTTCTGCATCAACTTTTGTGCAAAGCTAACTATAAACTATCAACAAACAACTTTAATTATTGTTACGGATATGTTGGAGTATGTAATAGCGTACTCCAACGTGGTGATTGCAATCCTTCCTCAAGTTCATGAATTATGTTTCTCAGCATAACCATATTTCTTAATCCAGGGTATGGCAATTCTACATAACAAAGGCAGTGGAACTGGTATATTATAACAACCATATTGAATTTGCTTGTTATAATATACTAGTTGTATAAGGTGGTTCTTAACAAGAAAGTGCTGATGTTGAAAACTTCATAACAAGTGTCCTCTGCCAATAAGGGTACATTCTCACAGGTTGTGATGAATGTTCATAACTTCCATCTCTGTACAAATGAAAGCTCACATGCTACATGTATGCATGCCTCACAATGAAAATTTATCCTTAACATCTAGGATGGCATTGTAAGAAACAGTTTACTCAGTCTGTACATTCTGCAATTCATTTGTCCCAATTGTTGGATTGATCAAGTTGGTGCAATTGCTTGGCTTCCCATGATCACATAATTTGTCTCCAATATTTTCTTACTCTGCTTTTTGAAAATATTTATTTACAAAACATCTGTTTCCTCACTGGAGGACCTAATTGGAAGAACCGTTGCAGCAGAATGAGTTGGAGCACTAGGAATGCTTGAGAGGGTGTTCAATACCACAGGATGTCAGTGTAATGCATGTTTCCAAACAACTTTAAGTATCTTCTGTAAAAATACAGAGTAAATAAAATGTTGAGCAAATGATTTTCATACCTAATTTTAATTTGCAAAACTCTTTTTGTGCCCTGGATGCTGTTTAGGACATCATGTTCCTGTATTATTTTTGATTAGCATTCTATGCCTGTTTTGCTTTATCATTTGAGCAATGTTTATTTGAATCACCCTGTATAGGTTCATTAGTATTAATATCAAGTTTTTTTTTTTTTAAATTTGATTTGAAAGTTAAACTTGTAATTAGATATAAATTGTATGATAGAAATTTGAGTTTTCAATTAGCTTAGTGTGAAGATTGAAGTTCTTAAAATCAGTTTTTATTTGTGTTGGTAATTTCACATTTTTACATTCCAACATTAGCAGAGAAATACATAGTGGCGCAGGGCATTATAAACATCTGAAATTTGACTTCAGAGATTTGGTGACTTAAAATGAGTAATGAAAAATAGCTAGAAATTTTAAATATACTGGAGATTTATTACACTTCAATAAACACTTATACATAACAGCATCTTCACAATCAGACAGATGATGAGTATTTACAAAGATAAAAACTTAATACTATACGAGCCATGTTCCCAGCAAAGCTATCTGACTCGAGTAATCTTCTAACGAGAACAGAAATTCTCGTCATCAGTATTCAATATATACCCATTTCCAGTCATTAGCTTAAATATATAGCTTAAGCACTGCCTACTTCAAGTAATTAGTTTATTAGCCAATGCCAACACCCAAAAGGTAGATATTTTGAAAAAACAGCCATTTAACTATTAAAATCTCAGATTTTATGAAAGACTGATAAAATGCAAGTTTTGCCAAAAGCAGAGAAAGAAACTTTTAACTTTCTCCACTATGACTGAATGGCGCAGCTTGTCCTTTTTGGACCTTGCGCCACAAAACCCAACCAACCAACCACTATGACTGAAAACGGAGGAAAAATTTAATTCAAATTTTGTTTTTACGTCGCTGTAATCTCAGTGTGAATCTAAATTTCAGTGTAAACTTTGATATTTCTGCTTTTAGAGATTGTTGAACAAGTAGAGGTAGACTATACAATATTTTTTATGTGTGAAAAGTGATATTAATTTTAAGATACTTAATATGGCCAATTTAGAAGCTCCAAATATTGATTTTTAAATTTAAGTTAAGTTGGAAGACTAAAGTTTTTTTATTATTATTTAGAGTGTAAAGATGCCAATTACCTACACAAATGATAACAGATTATGTACATTTATTTTTTTATATATTAGTTTTTTGCTGATTTTGATGTAAATGCTTTATGTTTTGCGATTCATTTAAAACAAATTATTGTAAGGTAAAATTGTGTACTAATTTAGTACTACTGCCTGATAATTGGTTCCTTATAATTGATGTATGTTTTAAGTCCTTTGAGTAAATAAATGTATGCTAAAATTATATATTAATAATTTATTTTTTCTTGGTGTAACTAGCATAAGAAATCTACCCAATGTGTTCACATAGTAAGTGACCTAAAATTGGAATTATGTTTAAAAATATTCTTCATTCGTTATTTAGAAATTTTAAAAAGTGTGCATAATTTTTATCCATATTATTTAATGGCTTCCTTGACTTAATGTATTTAATGTAGAATTTCAGAACAGAGATGAAATTTGGTTTTGGAATCCTACACAATTCTTTATTTAAGGAATGGGATAATAAAAAGGGATACTTATTCTTTAATTTATATAAATATTTAAATTTTTGGTTTACAAGTGTAAAATGTATTATAAAACTATTTATATATAAACAATATATCTGTATGTATATATTATAATAGCTCTTCTTATTCTCCTGGCCATCTTGGACTTTTGTTTTGTTAATCATGCATATCATAGTACTCTCACGAAGGGTGCATCTGTGCAATTAGTTTTTGGATTTGAAGTAAGTTTTTTTATTTAGTATTTTATTATTACCTGTGAATTAATTTCAAGTGTCATGCATGTAAGCATCCCTAAATTTTCTTTTTCTTTCAGTATGCTATATTGCTGAGTATTGTGGTAAATATATTAATGAAATACGTTCTTCATTTTTATGATCTTCAAAGTGAAAACCCTTGGGAAAATAAAGCAGTGTTCCTTCTTTATAGTGAACTAGTCATGGGTAAGTTTTCAGGCTAGATTATTCAAAATCGATGAATATAAACTAAATTTAAAGACTCTTCATAGAAAGTGTGTACATTCCTGTGTACATAAATATCAAGCTAATAAATACTGCTTGCTTTTAAATTGCAAGTATTTGTAATTGCATGAAATTCCATTCAAGATGTTAAACATTACACAAATTATATTAAGGTAACTAAACTTTCACCTACATTCATGTATGTACTTGCATATTCAGGATTATAATAATTTTCAGAATTATGCTATTGCTATGCTTTATATCTAAAGTAAGCAATGCTAGGAATATTCTAACACTTGATTTAGAAATATTTGTTATAACTTCTAATATAAAAAATATTTCCAATATTGAAATATTTCGGAATTTGATTAAAAAACTTCATTGAAAGGAAGAATTTGCTTCCATAAAAATATTCTTATATATATATATATATATATATATATATATATATATATATATATATAAATATATATATATATATATATATATATATATTAATACTGTGTATATAGAATATTTATATTTGTATTTTTTTTCTTATTGTGCCTACAGCTGAAGTTAATTTTGTAAATATGATACATTAGATTCTCAGATTTTTAAAACAACTTTTCAAATGAATAATTATGCATTTAAATAAATCTCTTCAAAAATTGTTTTTAGAAGTTAAAACATTTTGTATTTACTAGTAAATATCTGTTTATTTATAAATTAGAATTACTTTTTTAAACATTATGTAGTGATTTAAGTACCCACTATTGGTCATTTTTTTTTTTTTTACAGGTTTTTTCAAAGTTGTTTTATATTTGCTGTTTATGACCATTATGATAAAAATACACACATTTCCTTTGTTTGCAATTAGGCCAATGTACTTGAGTCTGAGGTAAGTAATTATAAATTTTGCTAATTTTTGTTTGATTTATGTAAAAAAAAAAAAAAATTTAAATTTTCATTTTTGGAGTTGGGATATAATTTTATCACAAGGATTGTATTCAGATTTTATAGAGCTTATATAATTTTGTTATTATCAAAGTATTGTATTTTCCTCAAATACCAGTTTTCTATAAGCAATTTCATACTCTATTTTAATGAACAACCTATTTGTGAATTAAAAAAATATTTATTAGGGGAAAAAATTATCTTTGAATACCATCACTTTCTTTTTATCTGGAAAGAGATTAGCTGTTATCGTAAAAATTATATAAGTATTTGAGAGTCTCTATATTCATTCTGCTTGTTGATTGAGATTGCTAAAAAAAAAACTAGTGTTAGATATCATGAATATATTTTTGCTTATTAACCAGTATGCCATTGCAAAGTAAACTTTTTAAAATAAAGATTTTTTTTAATTGGGTGAAAAAGTAAAAAAATAATTTAATTCTTATACAAATTGCTGTGAAATTTTTATTTAATATGCACATAATATATACAATTTTCCTGCATATCATAAGATATAATGATTTAAGTTGGAATAAATTACTTTTCAATATATCTTTCTATTTTTCATTATGTAAACATCAGCAAAATTCATATTTTTAAAAATAAACCTAAATGATTACATGTGAAACAAATTTATTTGCTTAATATGTAATCACTTAGAATATATATATTTATAAACTTTGTGAAATTGAATTTTTGTACATTTTATTTTGTGAGAGAAACTATTGACCTTTGCTGTTGGTTTAAGAAATTTGATTTTAACTCTTGTTTATGTTATTCTGTGGAAATATTGATCAATCTTTTCATTTCCCTTGTTCAGAATTTTTCAAGATAATTTTTCGCTTCTGCATGCTTTATATGACTGTTACTAAATAAACAAATAAGGCAGTAATATACCCCACCATATAATAAAATCTTCTATAAAGAAATCACTGAAAAGAAATGTTTTGGACTTTTTGTAAATCATGGTTAAAAAGGCGATATTATTTTATATTAACAAAGATAAATGCTGCTTCTTCTACTGAGCATAACTGCTATTTCTATTAAAATTAATATCAACTTTCAAATTCTGCCTTCATGATCTTCTAAATAATGTTTTTGACAAAATTCTTTTAAACTCTAAGTGTGAATTTTCGACAATGTGACAGTTTTGAATTATTGATGCAACTATTTGAAGTCATAAATGAATTTATCAATTGTTCTACATGATACTTTAGATCATATTGACTTTTAACAAGTTCACATGTCTTACCAATTTGTAGACAAATATTTTACTAATAATGAATACTTTATTAGAATGTTCTCTTTTCAAAATGATGCCCTGAAAAATACAATTGTAACTAATTCTCCTTTCTTTTAACAAATGAGACAGATTAAATTAATTATAGTGTTTTCAATCAGTCTTAGAAACTCTGTTAAACATTTAAGTTTTTGTAAAACAGTATGGATAAGACAAATGTCTTGATTGATTCAAAGAAGTAAGTGAGATCTGATTGTAGCAAAATATGATTGAATACCTTAAGTTTTATGTTTATCTCTAAACTCGTGCTTTATAGCTTTGCAGAATATAAGCAAACATTAATGCAGTCAATTAGAATGTAACTTCCTTCTATGTCCACTAAAACTAAAAATGTATCATTTGTAAAATACCAAGATAAGAATTGTGAATAGGAATTTACAAGTTATTTTTCACAGTTTAAGCTAAACAAGTCACTGCTGATTCACAAATTAGTTTTGTTCTTATTTAAATCATTTGCATGTTAATAAAGTTAATGATTATATTAATGTAAAATACTGAATAATTGAGGAGCTTTTTGACTTTGGAAAAATTTATAAATTTATCAGTTATTTTAATTTAAAGAAAAACTTATTTTGCAATGAGTAGACAGTTTTAAAACAAAATCAACAGCTTTATTGATCTTCATTATATATTGTTGAGTAGACTTAAATTTGAATGCATTAGGACTTATTGCTCTTGTTAATATTTTCCCAATATAATTTTAATTTTGAAAGATAACTTTTTATTACATATACAAATCAGTTTCTGTTATCTTGCATCTACTTAAAATTCCATCAGACTTAGTTGTGGTTTATTTAATGTTAATTAAGATGAATTCATTGATGACTGGTATCAAAAATCCCATTGAAGCTATAATAGTTTCTAACGATTCATAAAATGTTACTCTTGTTCATAACATTTTCAAAAACTGGTGAGACATTACATATTATAAATTATAAAGGAATAAAAAGTATGGAATATTTTATAGCTATACTCTATTATAAAAGAGGATTGAATCTTTCTCTTAGAATACATAAACCTTGAAGAAGTTTAAAATGGACTATATATTTCTATTGTCATGTCCTCAACATTAAATAAAAAATACCAGGGAAAAAATATTACTAAATATTTGATAGCTATCAAGCTCTTCAATTTCAGTACTACAAGTTGAAAGTCCAGTTCTTTAAAGATATTGATGAGCTGCTACTTGAATGGTTAGTACATAGGCCTTCAATTCAATTATTTGTTGGCTTGATTCCTACTGTGGGTGTGAATATTTAATGGTTCAGAATCCACTTTAAGCTGTCTTTGTTGAATTAGTCCTTAAGTGTAAAAAGTGATTGTAAATTAATAAGCCAAACCAAAGGTATTGTGTCAAACTAGTTACTAGTTTAGCCTCTACCTTTCATTTCAATAAATCATAAATCTAACTGCCGCACACCCTGTCTAGTGGTCAGCGTACCAGACAGCTGACAGGGAGGTTTCTGGGTTCAAATCCCAGTTTGGGCATGGATGTATTTTCTCTTTCTGTCCCTCCTGTCTTTGTCCTTTCCTTGTATGAATGGTTACCTACCCTATAAATGGGTACTTATGTGCATGTGTGTACTGAAGAAATTCAAACTCAACAGCAATAGTTCAGTTGAAAAAGTGGAGCAGTGCTCCCCATACTGCCACCCTGGCTGGCACTCCACAAAAAAATAATAAATTTAACTTTCACATAAAGTTAAAAATGTTTGGAATCTACTTTAAATAAGTCTCTTCTTCTTCTTGAGCTTGTCAGATATGTGGCACCTCTGCATTGTTGCATTTTGTACCATTAAATAAGTCTGTTAAATTTTAACTGTCAGTATTTTTAAGAGAAATAATTAGAGTTTGAGATATGAATGAAATAGTTATTTAAGTTATTAGTTTTATAGGTTAAGAAATGCTGTTGAGGAAATTATTTTGAATGAGCTAAAATTTATTATTTATTTATATTTCTTTTCTAATAATGTTCTCTTGCAAAACATGAACAAGCAACTGAATGGTTAGTCTTTTATTCAACAATATGTCCAAATCCCATCTCAGGCCTGGGTGTATATAGTGATTTGTAATCCTATATGGTTCCTATATACATTTTAAGCTATTGATCCCAATCTAATTAGCCTCTATGTGTAAAAAATTACTATTAAATAGCAAACTAACCAACCGTAGAATAATAAATCAACCAGCTTAAAAACATGCGTTGCTGTTAAAAGCTTTGTCCATAAGATTAGTTTTAGTTATGATTTAGTTAAACAAAGTTTGAACTGCTGTTGAAAATTATTGATGAACTTATATTACCAATGTCTTGTTATGTAATTTTGAATTTAAAATTCTTAATTTAATCAAAATTTTATCACAATATGTGAATAAAATCCACATGTTTAACTTGTGTACATATAACTTATAACATGTTTACATAGTATATCTTTTACATAAATTTTTTTAAATAGCAAAAATTGCATAAAGGATTTAGAATTATAAATTCCAAAATTTAAATCTAGAAAAATTTATTGCTGCTTTAATTATTGCTACATTTTTCTAATTATGATTAGTTTTAAATTTTTTAGTCTATTTCTGTAAAGTATAATCGATACATTTCTCCTCATAAAACTTAATTTTGTATGAAAGTACGCTTTAAATGTCTAACATTAGAAATCCAGATATAGAGAAATTGTTGAATTAAAACTTTCAATTTATAAAAGCTCTTTGAGCATTCTCTGATTAAGAATTTGGTTTTCTAGTTATTATTTTTATTTTAATTAAAACTATAATATTGATTTGAAATTCCAATATTGGAATATTTTTTTCTAGATTTTTTAAGCATCTTTTAAATATTTTAGCATGTTTGCAATATCCTCCATTTTTAAGTCATATTAAATCGTTAGATTGTTTCTAATGGAAATTTTAAGGAAATATATATCTAGAATAACAATTAGAACTGGCTGTGTTATTTTTTGATTAAGTCATATCATAATAGTTTTTAGTAAACTCTATGGAATTATTTTATTGAAAAATAAAAGATTCACACACACGAGGAGGAGATTCTTAGTGTAATTATTAGCATTAATTAAAGATATAAAAGTTTTTTTTTTGTGCTGTATGTAGCCTTAAAGAAAACTGAACTGTTTAAATGTATACTTCCTAGATTTGTAAGGGTTATTCAGATACCTTCATCTCCTGTACCACTGGTATTCATAAGCACTTGCTTTAGTCGAAAATAACTGTTCTCATAAATTCTTAACTGACTTTATTAAATCATTACTTTTTTAGTTAAATTTTGTAAACATCAAAATTTATTTAAATGTAATTACTTAAGTGATTGCTGTATTTCATTTTTATGCTTTTAATCATTTAATTATTTCATAGAATTAATACATTGAAGCTTTTAAGAGACTTGTATTTTTTTAATCATTGATTTTTATGTTAATTTATGATTTTTAAAAATGTGTATAGCCAGTTACTGAAAATAATTTGAAATCAAATGAAAAGAAAAAGAAATGTTATGAATATGTACAATTCATTAGATGTAAAAATTAGTTTCATTGTTAAATAATTCTGTTGAAGATTTGTTTTTTGTAATCTTTACTGTCTGTGCTATTAAATTTATTACAAAATCAATTTAAATTAGGATAATTATAAATTAATCATGTATAGAAAAAACACTGTTGTACAGATTTTGTTTTATTTGCATTCTAATATGCTTAAAAATTTATTTACAGCCAACTATAATGTATATTAAAATTAAATTTGTGTTATTGTTAAAGGAAAATATATTTACTTATTGTTTCTGCAAAATTTTACGTAAAGATTATCTGGACAACTGAAAATTTCAAATCAGTGTTCTGTAGATTATTTTGAAATTTCTACAGTTGTCCACAAATTATAATACAATTTTAAATACATCTGTTCTATATAGAAGATTTATTTTTGATTTTTCTAGATCATTTAAAAAGGCAGTTAATGATGTTATAATGTCTCGAAGAGCTATAAGGAATATGAATACATTGTAAGTATATCATTAAAAAATTATCTTTAGATAATTAATTTATTACTTATACATTTGTATTGTATATATTTGCATTCCCATTTTGCATTCAACCTGTTCTATGC
Source organism: Latrodectus geometricus (assembly GCA_026290005.1). Taxonomy (NCBI): domain Eukaryota; kingdom Metazoa; phylum Arthropoda; class Arachnida; order Araneae; family Theridiidae; genus Latrodectus; species Latrodectus geometricus. The sequence goes on from JAPDSC010026888.1 coordinate 13,972, forward strand.
TTCAAATTTTCTTTTTTTAAATAATTATATGCAAGATTTATAAAAACAAATGTTTATTCAACTGAACTCTTAAATTGTTTTATGCAGTTCATAAATGCTCTTTTGTTGAAATTTTCTTTCATTGTAATTATCTTAGTGTAGCTGCATTTTCAATAAATTACATGACAGATTATGAGTTTCTACAATATATTTTATAAAGCTTTTGGTTGAAACTATGACATTTCTTTCATTTTCCTTAGATATCCTGATGCTACTGCTGAAGAACTTGCTACTGTAGACAATGTTTGCATTATTTGTAGAGAAGAAATGTCTGGTTCTGGAAGTAGTAAAAAACTTCCTTGTAATCATATCTTCCATGCATCATGTTTGCGATCTTGGTTTCAGAGGCAACAAACTTGTCCAACCTGTCGTATGGATGTTTTAAGAGTTCCTGTGCCTCCTCCACCAGCTCAAAATGTACCTGCAGCTGGCGTTCAGCCTGGACCACAACCACAACCACCCAACTTAATCAACTGTAAGTATATGATTTAGAATAGTGCAGATGAATTGAAGTAGATTGTTTTTAATTGATGAAATTCTAACTTTGCTTAGAATGATAAAATAGAATGTTCTAAATAAAATCTAATATGATTTATTAAGTTATCATTCTGTTCTTAAATGGTATGATTGACTCTGAAAAATAGAATTTTTATTCTTTTTAAATTTTATGTTTATACTTGTTATGTTTTTAGGATTTGCAATTTCTTATTAGAAATTTGATATTAAATAGTTAATGCAAGTCAAAAAATATGATAAAAGTTGAGTGTCAAAGAAAAAAATATGCTTATGTTTTGTCAAACTATTTGAGAAAATTTTAATTTTTAACAAATATGTACAAGTTTAGTTTTTGATGTTTTTGAAAAAATTGTCTGCAACACACATTAATTGAAATTCTATGAAAGGCAACATTTTTAACTGATAGTTGTATTAAATTTGATAATAAAATTAAAGCATTTTATGGAAGCAAAAATGTACAATTGTGTGTTTTAAATAATTTGTTATTTATATTATAATTAAACATGTACTTACTCATTAAACAGGGCCAGGGTTTATTCCTGGTGCTTTTCCAGCTGCATTTCCTTTTATGGTGCCTCCAGTTGCGCAGCAGCAACCACCTGCTCCTCAAGTTGCTCAACCAGTTTCAACGACTCCTTCAACACAGCCTTCAGCTAGTAATTTTTTTTAGTATAGATTATTTTGAAAAAGACTTGAATTTAGATTTGAAACATTTTATGTCATTGAATATTTTTAAGGAATTGTTTATTTCTTGATTGAAAAATTGGATTACAATTACATTTTTTTTAAACTTTTTTATAAATTGATTGTAAAATTAAAATTTTCACCTATTGTGTTTGTAATCTGAAATTCATTGGTATTGATAATTCTTAGAAATTTTAATGGTAATTTTTTTCTAAATTTTAGAATATGACTAAATTTCTTTTTAATTAAAAAGTTCCATATGCACTTATTATAGAGACTCTGTAGTGATAACTGCAATTTCTTATCAATAAAAAATATATTGTCAATATTGTTTAATTCGATAAATTCACTTCAGTAATAAAATAAGTTAGATTAAATTATGTAAAAATGTCTGTCATTCTAAATAAATGATTGAAATTAAAAATTACTCAGGATAAAATGATTTTACATATTTTTCATTCTTGATATGTGTTAAAAAGATGTTTTAATGGATTATGTAAAATATAATTGTGATGGTAAACAACGTTAAAAATTAAAAGTGATTGAAATGTTATATGGCAAACTCATATTTGTGCATTTTAATAAATGTGACCTGAATATAATATCAAATACTTCACTCATGCCTAAAAAGTCCAAATGGCTAACCATAAATTTAGTGTTTTTGTCTTCAATTTAACAGCTCGTGGGTTTGATTCCCACCTTGGGTTTGTATATTTGTAATGGTTCAGAATCTACTTTAAACTGTATGCCGTAGTCTAATTAGCCTTTGTGTGCAAAAAAATTGTCATTGGGCAGCAAACAAAACATGTAAAAAATATAGAGTGACAAACTAAAGAAAATGTCAGTAAAAAAATATATTTAATTAATATATTGTTTGAAAAGTGCAATTACTATCAGTGCATGATATGATCTAAATATATCTATGATAGGAAATTTCACTGTAGCATTTAAAATTTTTATAATGGCAGCTTTTAAAAAAAAAAAGTGTAACTTTTATATGTGAAAATTTTCATTAAGAAAAATTTTTAACTTATTTAAATTAGAGAATGATAGCTATTAAAGATAAAGAGAACTTAAGAATATTTAAAAAAAAATTAATGTGTATGTATATATACTATAATTTATGTTTCTTGTGTATCATAAAATTTTCAGTTCATTTATTTTTCCTTAATTTTTTTATTTAGCTTATATTTGATTTACTATCAAAGTGAAATATAAAATGGTTGTGTAACATAACAATAAAAAATCAACTAGAAATATTAACACAAATATTTATGAGAAGCTTGTTTTTAGCAAAGATTTTTAATTTTTAATAATTTTTCAGCTCCAGTTACAACTCAAGCTGGCTCATCAGAAGCATCAGCTACATCTTCAACTCCCTCATTCAGCAGTACTCAGCCTTCCACCACAAATCCTGCACCTTTTTTTATGCCACCTTTCCCTTGTATGCCATTTTGTAAGTTGATTCCATTATTAATTTATATTAAAAAATTATAAAAAATTTCAACAAAAAATGGCTCAAATATTGATGAGACTTTACTAAATTGATATTAATATTCTAAGTTGATCTTCCAACTCCTTTAACTTTCATAGTAGCCCTTAAATTTTGATTAATATTGAAGGTTTGATTAATATTGATGTGAATGCAGCCCTTTACTATTGAGTAAACAATAGTGGTTCTACAAAAATAATTAAATAATTTTAAAAAATTACTAGAAATTACGTATTGTATCATTTTTTAACTTTTGAATTATCAGTCATTAGATTGAATCAAATATTGATATTCTGGACTGTATTCAATGTATATTAAATGCAATATAAACTGACATGTATCTTGTTGAAAATCACTATCACAATGTGTAAATGTACTTGTTTAACTTTAATTATTAAAGCACATTTTCAGAGATATTAAGGAAGTTGATAAAGCAAAACATTTTTAGCTTTATTTCATCTGAGAAGTTTATTCTTCAAATAAGCTCATACATTTATTTTATATTCTGATTATACTATTTTAATATAAACAAATTTATAAACTTCTTTGAAGAATTAGTTTTCTTATACCTCCACACATTGCTAAATTTTGATGGTTTTCAAACCAGTTTATGGTGTTTTCAACAGCTTTGGTTGTGTGTGATTTCTACTTTTTAAAGTAATTCTTAATCAAAGCAGAGTTCTATAAAGCAAAAAATTCTTTTTTAAATCTTTATTTTTAGTATGTATTTTTAAATTTAATTAAATGTCATTTATTATTTGTGAGCCCCTTTTTTTACCATACTTGATTTTATTAAAATTAAATTTGTATTTGCAGAAAAGCATCTGACATACAATTGAATAAATAGGATTTTTTTATTCTATTATTATTCTGCTTCATCAACTGTTAGTTTTTTTTAATTGCTCTGGGATGAGTAAATCAAAAATATTAATGTAGTCAGGAGAGGATTCACCTGT
>JAPDSC010026890.1:0-15464 GCA_026290005.1 Latrodectus geometricus
ACATCTGTTTCCTCTGCGGCTCCTTTTATGTCGTTTGCACTACGACAATTGATACTACAGATTGTGGATTATGGTGCAATACCAATTGATATGTCTTGCAGCATCAGTTTGTAACAATGATTTTACTTCTATCGTACCATGCTTTTAGTATTGAACGGAGGATTTTTGAAAGATATTGCAAAATAATTCTGGAGTCTTTTGCTAAAATGACTATGAAAAATTGCAGATAAAAATCTTCCACAAAACATTGTCATGAATTGAATTGATCATGTTCACATAAAAATAAAATTTGATCATGAAATAAAATTTGATCATGTTCACATTTTTCTATTCCATTCTATTTTAAAAAATGGAACAGAATGCCATAGTTTTTTATTTAATTTTACTTAAAATATTTATCACTATCATTCAAATAAGATACGAATTGTATTTTTATTACCAATTTCTTCAGTGGTTAGTTTTGAAAAATATGCTGTATTTTAAATTTCATGGGATATGTAAAATACTTGAAATATAATAAGTCATTTATTTAATTGTCAATATTATTTTTTTCTGTGAATTGATAAAAAAAATTTGTAAAGAATGTATTTAAATATTTTTGACTGTGATTATTTATTAAATAATTCCAAATTTTAAAACCAATTATTAATTTTTGTAACTACTATTATAATGCAACAAATAACTTTCATCAAACAAAATTTAAAATATGTAGTGTTCTCACCTCATGCAATTCTGTCGAAAAGGTACTAACAAATTAAAAATATGGTATAACGTATTTTCGGTTATTTTAGAATTCATTATGTTAAAATATTTTTCAAATTTATGACAGTTATAACTTTGGTGGTTAATAAATAAAGAACTGAACATTTGGTGTGCCACAAATAATTAATTAAAATGTTAAAATTGGGAAATTTTGTTGCTTAACATCTATTGTTTATAATCTCTATGAATAAGAGTATCTATTAATTAATGCATTTTGTTAGTTACTCTATGGCAGCAGTCTAAATTATCTATCTTTACCCCATTTAAAGCAATATTGTGCTACTAGTTGATCTCCCAATATCTAGATAAAACAATAAAAGCAGTTTCTGAAATGATACATACATACATAAAAGAGGACACCGTACTGTACTATTCAATTATCAGATTTAGTCCACTCATCACCATCGAGAGCAAGCAGAGCCCTCCAGGTTCTATTAGGCTGTCTTGAAACTTTGCTGCCACCTCAGAATGTTAATGAAAGATTTACACAATCGTGGGGCCCTTAAGACTTGTATTGGGTCACGCTGTGCCCAATACTTTACAGTTGAGCTAGGATGACAACATAAGGAAGGATGATTGGAATTAATATAAATTTAAATAGGAATATTAAACAGATTAAGAAATAATGTCAGGAAAAAATTTATGTACAAATGGAGAGTGAAACTATTGTGTGGCTGAAGAATCTTCGATTATGTAATTTGTAGGCAAAATGTAGTCATTTCAGGTGTGAAGTCTAACTAAAAGTAATTTTTTTTAAACATAATGGGTTAAAAGTCTGAGTCTGATGAATCATCTGTGAAGATGGTAAAAGGAGGGCTCTTGTTCTTGGACAAATTGAGATCTTTATCTGTGAAGAGCTTAGCAATTAATGTTAATTTTTTTCTGATAGAGAGATGAACGAAGTGAGAAACGAAGAAAATCAGTATAGTTAAGGTATTGAGGGCATTTGATGTGATGCTGGGTCGTGTAAGTGCATTCTTTGATATAATGGGTGCAATTGCCTTCTTAGCCACTGAGAGACGTCCTATTTATTTTTTTAAATTAGATTTAGAATAGACCACGTTCATTACAAAATAATTTATGCTTTACTTATCCAATAAATTAGGCTCAGAGATAGTAGCAATTATTTTGTTAGTGGTTCTTCCCTGGTGAGCTGTTGCCCATGCCGTTTGCAAGATACTAATTTTTGAGATTTAAGAATGTGTCGTATGGAGGCATGAGACCATGAGGGGATATTGATCATCTTTTGGAAGTTTGGTTGATTCTTTCGCAGCTGGTTCTGCGAGCTCATGCTTTGGATGCCATTCATCTGGTTCAGATGAAGGTAAATTTACAGGAATTTGCTGCTACGGTTCTCAGAGAGATTAAATTAGTTCAATGAGGGGGGGATAGTTTTATTTTAATAGAATAATGACAACGTAATCAATATTTTTTGCATTATAATTAAAATAACAATTTAATTAAAATCAAATTCATTCAAAACTTTATTTTGAATGACGTTAATTTTAAAAATGTAAAATTAACAAACAAAACTGCAAAAACTACTAAAAATTTATAAGAGAAATACTTTTATAATTAAAAAAATTAAAATAAATAGAAAGTTGTTTTTTTAATTTATAATTTTATATAATACTTCACGTTTAATCTCATGAATGTTTTTTTTGAGAAGTTTCTCTTCATTAGTTCTATGGTTTGTCCGATGTAAAATGCTTAAAAAATTAGAGGAATGTATTTTTATTTGAAAGTGTTGTAACTTCAAGTGAACCATAGAAAATTAACTGGAATATTCTCTTCAAGTAAAAATTAAGTTTACTTTGATTCTATTTCCAAACGAACTTTAAAAATAATAATATAATATTCCTTGTATCATAAATATGTATCAAATTAATATTAAATACTATATTTGTCCATTCAAAGACATTTCAAATGAATAAAAATTAAAGAAATTTATTTACAATTGAAATTAATTATAAAATAAGTTGATTTGCATTTTCATTACTGTGTATTTGCAAAATTTATATAATTAAATTTGAAAATTATTAATTTAAAAGAGATTTTAGGATTTAAAGGATTTTATAATTTATAAAAATTTAAAAGTTTAGTACAATAAATAGTTGAATTAGAACATATAAAATTATAATAATGCAGTATAGATATTAATATTTAAAATTATTTTAATCCTAAAATGTATTTTATTTATTAATAGAAACGAGTAATCATCATTTTCTGCATTTTCAATGGAGATTGTTTTTAATATCATCATTCTTTTAATTTTTTTGTTATTATGCATACTTTGATGCATAAAATACAAATACTTACAAAAGATACAGTGCATTCCTAATTATTCAAATATCTCTATAAATAGAATAATGTTTCATAAACTATACAATCGTAACACGAGACAACAAATATAGAATTCCAAAAACCTAGTTTTGGGAGGTTAAAATTTAACATGATTTTAAAAAAAAGTTAGCAATATCGAAAATTCGTTTTAAAGAAGGTAATAAATAGAAATTTATGTATACTGTTATGAATAATACAATGAAATATGTTTTAACCAAAATTCTCATTTTTTAATCATCATAAATACTTTTAGGTGAGATTTTGATTTTAAATATTATTTTCAAGTCCTAATGATTATGAAAAATATACTTTACGAAAACTTTTCTGTGCTTGTAATAAAACAGTCTAGTTTAAATGAGAAAAAAAAAATCAACTTTATTTGAAAAGCTAAGTATGATATATTTACTAATATTTTGAAAAAGAAATTAGATTTAGTACTCCTAAGATCGATAATTTTTTTGTTTTATATTTTTAATATCCCATTTTATGAAAGAAACTAATGAATGTTCTATTAGTTTTAATTATAGTTTTAATGTTACATTCTTAAGCAATACTCCACTAGAATGGAAAAGGAAGACATAAAATCATATATATATATATATATATATATACAAGTTAAAAATATTCTAAGAATATCTCTTTCATAACATACATCATAAACATATATTATATTCATATCAAAATAATATTTGAAAATAAAATCCGAGATTTCTAATAATATATATAACTGAATTGTTTATGAATCTTCAAAAAATAAACATTAAATTGAAATTTTGAACCTTTAAAATCTTCAGTAAATTGGATCCAAGATGAAAGCTAGTTAATTAATTCATATTAAACTAAGTTCTACTATTTTTTAAATAGTAGTAGTAATTTATTAATGTTTTCGTCTATATTATCAATAATCCATTTTTTCTTACGTATTTATGATATATATATTTATCAGTTAGTATATGCTACGTATATTTCACCTAAAAAATTCTCCAGTTACTTTATATTTTTACAAAAAGATTGATATTTTTATTAAGTTGCTATATTAATAATTTTGTATAAACATTTTTTCTACTATCATTTATAATTCTTATTAAAAGTTTATATTAAATAAATTTAAAACTAATTTATCAGTGTGATTGATTGTAAGAAATATCTTACATCCAATATATATCTAAATAAATGATAATTTCCATGTCTTACGAGAAATCAGAATGGACGAAATTTGTTAGAATTCATCATGTGGCCATTCTAATAACGATTTTTACTTTCTTGATTTTTGTGTGGAAATAGAAAACGATTATTTTCTCTGATGATTTCGTCTTGAATAGCGAGAATTCTTATTCCACAGTTTTAAAGCTCTTGGCATTCCAATCCCATTCTGCCACTATTATTTATATGAAATTGACTTATTCTTCTGAATGAATTTTCAGCTTGTTTCGCCTTAGCTGCTTTCATCCAGTTCATTCCAAAATCAATATATTTAAATTGGAAATATTTCCCATTTCAAACCATAATCAGCATTCCTCGTTTCCGTAGCAACCATTAAAGAAGATTTCACTAGGAATGAAAGACCACTTAAAATATTAGACAATTATTTATTTCTTGTCTTCATGGGAATGACGTATAACATTATTCCCAAACATAAATCTATACAAAGTCTTGTGATAAAATTTAGGAAAATGAATGTATTTTCTCTAATTTGCTTAAAACAGTAATTAAATGAAATATTTGCTTCCAGTTTAACTTATTTCTATTCTAAACTACGTCATGTATTAACAATGTGTTAACAGTCTACTTATCTTTCAATGATGAAGAATCGTCAGCAGCTATGTAAAATTATTCTGCTTTTATTGTGAGAATTTAAAATGATCATTAATAACATAATAATTTTATTAGCTTAAACATTGAAAATAAAGAATACTTTATTCGTAAAATTAATAAATATTTTCTGAGTTAGTTTATCATTTACTATATTGAAATCCTTGTTACTTTCATTGATATAATGAAAATGTTTTTAATGAAAAAGATATAGATTATGCAATACATTTAATAATATATGATATTTTGATCAAAAAACAAAATTGCAATTTTAAAATTAATTGGAAGCACTCAATAATTATAATATTTCTTTAGGTATAATAATGATTGGAATTTCAAAACTATTTAAATCAAAAAGCATAAATGCTGACATACTTTTTTTAAGTCATTTTGTACTCTTACATTTTTAAAAGAAAGCAAATATATAAAAAATAACTATTTGACGTAAGAATGGCTGTCAAGAAATCAACATGAGGTTTGAATGTGAATTTAATTTTAATATTTTGTTTTAAGTTAAATTAAAATATTTTAAAATATAATGCTTATTTGATTTTTGCTTAGAGAAAGCAATTATTAAATAAAATGCCTTACATAACCCATTTTAATAAAATATATGTGATAGTTTATTCATTATTGTTTTGTACATAAAATTTTTAATGAATTTCATTTTTAGAGAAAAATATTTCGACAAAACATAACTAACACTTTTTTTTCAGCACATAATTTTAAATCAAAATTATTGAAAAATGCAAAGATAAAAGCTTTGTACATATTTGATGATATTGATTATGGGGACATTATTGTATTCGTCTATAAAATCAATTAAATATATTATTATAGATTGAAAATAATACTAAATAAGTAAAATAAATATATTTTCTTAAGCTTTATAATTTCTTCAACATTTACGTATGATTTTAGTTGAATTATATAGATACTTATAGCATTTAGAAATATGGTGTTAAAAGCTTGTTTCTTATACATAATTGTGTATCTTAATATCTATTTGATATGTAGATATGACTCATTCTATTAATGTTTAATCAAATGATACTTAGAATAAATTGTTGTAATCAACCATCTCTAAAAATTTAATTATACGTCAAAGTTTAAATAGTTGGTGCCAGCTTGATTTCACAATTTTTTAATCTTAATTTTTCAAGATTATTGTAAGCCTTTTAAACTTTTATTTCTGATAGCTTCAAATCATTTCTTTTAATTATCTTGTTTTTTATTTATTATAATTATCGTATAATAATTGTTGTATTAAAGGCAAAAAACTGATTTTTAACATCAATACTATATTAATTCGAATAACTTCAATTACTGTTAAAAGGTTAAGCCACTGGGAATTTCTAAATCCAAATAAAAACAGTGAGGATTTTAGTTGCATGTTTTATGTTGAAGAATGAAAACATGGATCTCGGAGTAAATGATTTTATTTTTTTTTGTAACTGTGTATGTGAGGAATATAATAAACTGAAGAGGCACGTTTACAAAGCCAAATAATAAATATTTGAATTAAATTATTTTAAACGCACTAAAATTGCTCTATATTTATTTAAACTTAAATATTATATAAATGGATTAAAATCTATCCACTTTTTTACTGGCTGTGGTTTATTTATTAATGAAATAATTATTTACATGAGCGCAATTAAACATTCCTAACATCATGACAGCTATTGACCGATGGATAGTTCGTAATTGTTGTACATATATGTGCCTCGTTACTTGGATTAGTCTCAGATGTCATCCTAATACCGCTCGAAAAGGGTTGATATGAATCGCTATAGTACCGGCTAATCTATGTTGCACATTTGCATAGTTAGTTTTTGATCCAACAAACAAATCTTGCAAAGCAGATTGTTGATGTTCATGAATATGTGAACAAATTAGGTAGGCTCATGCCAGCACTTCATCTTGTACCTCACAAGTGCCTTGAGAAATGCAATACCTTTAGGCATAGAGAAATAGCAAAATACTTCTCAAGTGCTTGCTTGTTGTGAATTATTGAAATATTCTGTCCATTTTATGATAATTATGTAAATCTTAATTGTTAATAAAATTATCAAAGTTTTTAATTTTAATGTAAATGATAATACTATAACAGTTTCAGTTAACAGAAACCTGCCTAAATAAAACAAAAACAAACTATTACATTGAATGCAGACATGATCTCACTACGTATATTTTTTGCAATATATCATTAATACTAGAAAGGAGTATGCAGTGGCAAATTTATAATGTGACAAATATGTTTGAGTTAAACATGAAATTCTTTAAATTTCAGTTCTTATAAACTGAAGTTATTTGCTCTTAAGCACTATAAAATATGTTTAAGTTATTATTTCTATTTAGCTTTTGTTTGTTATTTAATAAAATCCATTGTTTATAGTGAATATTATTTATTATGTAAATTAAAGAAATTCGTATAATCACAGGATATCAATAGCTAGATGTATCGGTTCGAACACAATAATAACTAATCACATTATACACAGAATAACTTTTAATTTAATTTTATAATTATAAAAAGCATACGTTATATTGTTTTTTATAATCGTTTTCAGTATTGTTTGGTAGTCTTCTCAAAAAAATTAGAACTTTGGAAAAAACCCAGTTTATACCATAATTATGCAAAATTTTCCTTTGCTAGTAAATGAATGGGGTGGATTTGAATAGGAATTAATTGCATATAATATTAATTAAATGATTTTAAACTACATTTAATTAAATTTATATTAAGCATAGCAAAAAAACTTAAATTTGAATTAAGATTTTAGTTCAAATTATTAGAAAGTTAAAGTAAGTAAAATTTGAAAAATATAAATGAAATTTTCTCTTAAATAATTTCTTGATTTATTATATTAAGTATAATATTATAAAAAATCAATGATTTGCAATGGAAATAAATATGAGTAAAACTAATTAATATGAAAAATAATGTTCATACATAGTTGTCAAAATCTGAATTTTTATGTCTGTATTGATTAACATTATCTAGGTTATCAAAACTGAAAAAAAATATAAATTATAAAACAAGATAATTAAATAAAAATAATGATATAAAATACGAATTAAATAATGTAAAACAATATTTTATGATAAAATTTACTTGTTAAAATATTTATTTTATGTGATTAAGACATTACGTATGATAATAAGATTATAACGTATGGAAAAATTAAATTTGAATTTGAATTTTTCATAAAAATGCTGCCTATTTTCTTATAATTTTGGATAATTTACGAATGCATATCTTATAAATACATTTTCGCTCAATAAAGAAACGGAAAACAGTTTCAATAAGTACTTATGTTTTCAGTTTCATTCCTTTCAGCAGAGACGTCAACAATATTAAGGGAAAAAAGGAAAGGAATAAGAGGGACGAAGGAATATTTTCCCTTCATGAAATGATCAAGTCACGTCCGATGAAATGAGAATCTTCCAGACATCGTTACAGACTTTTTCGATTTTCAAGATGATTCTAGCACGAAAGTTGTCTAATGTAATTACAAATGATGAGAAAGAGCATATTGTCTTTCAAGTCACCCAGACGCTAGAAAAGTTTTATTTTATTGAAAAATCAGATGTTGAATCTGAATGATTTCCATTCACTTTAGTGAAATCAAGATTATTGGTTCCCAAAAATAAAACTAACCATACCGTTATATCTTATTATAAAGGATTTTGATGAAAGTTTCGATTGTTTTTTTTTCAAACTTGCAGTCAATGAGATGTTATATTTAAGAAGCCCATTGTTAATACATTGAATTCAAATTTTACATTTGTACACTTGTTTACATAAAATTGTTTACATAAAATTCAACGTAATTAAAATTTCAAGTTTAATTGTAATTTAACAAATATATACATTTAAGTATCATTAAACAGAAAGTAATTTTAATAGTAAATTTATTAATAATTCAGTCCTATAAGAAGTTAGTTAGTTATTTTATAATCTCTCAAAATATTCATTGATTTCGTTATTATTAGATAAAATTTGAATAATTCTATTCCATATTTTGCATATTTTTTTGAAAATAGTCATTTTTTTTCATTTGTACTAATATACTCAATTACGAAAACTGTATTGAACCTTTATTATAACTTTAATTTTTCTCACACTTTCGCCATAATGAAAATAAAGATATTATTTCTTTCTTAAAAATCGAAGTCAAATTCTAATTTAATAACTAGATTTAATGCTACAATTTTTAAACTCTCATAATATTTCTTTTTAATTTTTGTAGTCTTATTTACATTCGAAATATAAAGAAAAACATGAATTTATCTAGTCCATATTTTTTTTTAATTTAATTAAAACCAATCTGTCAATAAATTTGTTAGAACTAATATATGAATATTAAATTAGAAAATGAATTTATATTATTTTAATTTATATTATTTATTTGAAGAAAATGCAAGTAAATAATTTGATAATTAAGAATTTTAGAATCAAAGAAACTACAAATCAATTATTTGAACAATTTAAAGTATAAATAAAATTAAAAAGTATTTCATAAATTTAATTTAATATATTGTTTAAATAATTAAGGATTATTTAAATAAACTGGTTTTTGCTTAAAGCAAATCTTAAGGGTCTTATTTGAGATTTTATGAACTCTAAATTTAAAAGTGCAAAATTCAATTTTATGTGACACATTTTTAGATCTTACCTCAACTCAGACTTAGAAGATTAGTCAGATATTGTAAACTTCATTAATGAAGATTAATATTTTTTTAAAAATGGATGCATTAAATTCCGTTCCCATTTTGAATGTTACACTGTGATATAACAAAAAGCAAAAACAAGCAGCTCATGAAAATATAAGCATAAACATATGAATCCGAAATCTAAATTAAGAAAAAATGTTATTTCAGGAACTTGTAACTTTAACCAGTCCTCGAAATTAAATTATTTATTTATCATCATACAGTTAGAAATGTTATAAATCATACTATTAGAAGGAGCTTAGGAGTGAATTATTCCAATAAAATAGGAATAGAGGTATTGTTGACTTAAGAACTTTACCTAAGGTGGTACGTACTTATTTCTTTGACTTTTCATTTGCTTTCAAAAAGACTAAGCACAACTATCTTTGTTTATTTGAATTTTCAAAATTCGAGAATTCTAATAAGGGTGTTTAAATTTTTTTTCTTCAAAACGTACACGCTGATCAATTCACCATTACAGCCTTGCACAACGTTGCACCCTTTATAGACTGTGAATATCGCATACTTAAATATACAACGAATTTTCTATTAGACTATGATTACACTGCAGCTCTAGCTATGCGATAAGCTTCAGAATAGCCGAGTTTCACAGTATTTTTATATCCTACATCAGGATATTTTTCTATTCCTAATTGGCCTTCACGATTAAAATTTGAACTTTTAAATGGTATTTCCAACAAGAATGGCATGGAAGAAGTTCGACATAGTAGAACCGGCAAACTAATTATTAGTACAACTGATTATAAAACTACAACAGAAGTTTGTAGAATTGGAAAAATATTGAACGTACCTGTAACTCCCCAAATACAAACTGAACAGTACACTAGGAAATTCCTTATCCCTATCATGTCGGGGGATGAAAGTCTAGAAAATCTAGCTTTAGAAATTGAAAATACGGCCTTGCTGTATCTCAAATCAGGCGTTTCAATAAAACGGGATCAGCAGAACTTTCAGAAACTATCTAAGTAAGAGTATACAGACATAAAATCACATCAAATTAAAGTGTTCTAATCTATTGTAAACCTGAAGATTTTTGTAGATAAAAAATATCAATGCAGAGTATGCTTTAAATTCACACATGCGACAAAGAATGTAAGATACAGTCACCTCAATGATATAGTCACCTCAATTCTTACGAAATTTGAAAAATCAAATGATAAAAAAAAAACAACTATAAGCTATTCAAGCCCACCAAGAAGCTATTTTTAGTTCCATTTTCCTGAAATGTGAAGAAACTGTCAACAAAATCTTTGAAATTATAAGTCACTCATCTTCCTCTACTAGAAGGAAAACCAGGAAAAATACTCAAAACCGAAAATCCTTTTCAACCTCAAGTCAACCGTTATCTTCAATCCAGTCTACCGTTATCTTCATCTGGCCATCAGAGCCAAAAGATGGACCAACTAGCAAGGAATTAATACATCATGCATACTAAAAGCTCCAACATATTGGTCAGAAATGTCAACAAAAATTTCTATTTGTATCTCTTGTCTCCCTTTTTACACCAAATCATATAATTAATCTAAATTTTTATACTAAATCATATAAATAATATAATTTTTAAGCTATTTCACCAGGTTTGTGAGCTCTCATTCCGTGAAAGTACCATGATTTTTACTGATGCTTCTAAACAGGGACCAAACACAGGTATTTCTATACTTAATTTTATGAATAGTATCACAACAGCAAGAAAAATAAGTTCCATAAACTCTATTTTCTCAGCCGAAGCCATGGTACTACTAATTGCAGTCTCTAAAATCTGCGATGCTCCAAAGAAATATGCCATTTTCACAGATTCTTTTTCTTGCATCTCAGCTCTTTCTGTTTGTTCCAGGACATACCTGACTATTATCCAACTGCTTCGATCACAAATTCTGCACTCTATTTAAAAATGTTTCCCAATAAAGTTAGTTTGGGTCCTGGACCTACAGGGATTATGGAAAATGAATTTCTGACTCGTTAGCCAAAGTAGCAACTAAGAGTAGATATGTTTTAAGATCCTTTTCTCCTGAGGATTTGGAGCAACACATCAGGAAACTTTTCCTAAAGGAAAGACTTGACCTATGGAAAAATAACAAAATCCGAAGCATTCTCTCATCTCACATCTATTAAAAAAAACCATAGGCTACTAATGGAATCTCGATTAGAAGATATATGGCTGACCAAAGCTAGAATAAGATCTTTCCCTGCCAATTCGGTTTTATTTAGAATTAAACCCTGCCATACGGACCGCTATCCATCCGGAGATCCTGAAACTATAGATCATATTTTCCAAGACTGCCGGTTATATGAAAATCTGAGAAACCAACTAAGGAAAAGATTAGAAATAGGAGCATTATCGTTCTCTTGGTTATTTGAATTATCCTCTAATCCGGAAAACAATTCTTGTTTACTGTGAATTTTTGGGACTTACTAAAAGATTTTAATCTCAAAGACATAAAAAGTGAAAATTTTATATTTTTACTTTTTATGAACAGATTTTGTGAATCAGCCTTCTACTTTACTTCAAGTCAGTCACCACTGCTAGATTTAAAGTCTTCAATTGTCTTTTCTCAAACAACGTAAATAATAATTCATCTCCAGTTTTCTTTTTCAATGTGAGCTACAAGCAATTTAGCATAGAGCTCCAACAGTGTCCGTTATAAACTACGTTAAGCAGTTATTTATCAATTTAAAGTGGTTTCTTTAATAACAACAAACTATACTTGTATATTTTATGTTCAAAATAGTATTATTGGAATTATAAATTCAGTCATTATGTAATAAGATATTTTATTCTATTTCTTGAATGTAAAAATTTTCTAAAAAATAGTATAGATTTTAGTTTTTTTATGTACTAGAAAAAAATTTATTAAAATAAATAAAAATTTATTAATATCTAACTATTTTATATTTTTCATGAATAAGCAAATTAAATGTCATCCCTTACACATAATACAATGAAATTTGCTCTTAATTAAACAAACCTTCATTAAATAATTTCATGTGCATCCATAATTATCTTCTATTAAATTTTTCCATTGTAAATTATTCCCGACTTCACAATAATATAAATATTTTAATCTATGTTTCTGCATATTTTGCTTGATTCTTTTATTTTTTAATGTTTAAATAAAAAAAATAAACGTTTATTAAATGTCGCAAATTTTATTTTAGACAAATATTTGTGAGTAAAAATATTATCAAGACACACTATATTTTTTAAATTATTTTTATTATCTTGAATAAAATAAACATAAGAAAATTCGCTTAAACGAAAAGTATCCCAATATTACGATAACGATAGGTTCTATTAATATAATTATAGCATGTAGGCTAAGCAAATGAGCCAGACGGAAATATCTTTATTAAAATTTGCCACGTAAATCACTATGTTAACGATTTCTCTTCTTGACATTTGTTTCGAATTAGATGACGCGACAACTAGACAATTCCACATTTTCCCCAAAAGTAGAAAATTCTTATCATGGAAAGTTTTCGTGCTTTTGGCATTCCAATCTAATTCTATTTGAATGTCTTAAGTGATTGGATTTCTTCCTAGGGAGGAATTTCTAGTTTTGGTTCTATCAGCATTCCTCAAATCGATTTGAATCAGCATTTGTAGGTACTTAAAATTAGAAATTCTTTCCATTATTTACAAAGACATTTCTTTCAGTATTAATATATGAACATCATGTTAATATGTCAGTTTAAAAATAAAAGGGTTTTTTAAAAAAATGAACACACAGTTTAAGGATTTTTAAACTAACACAACTGAAATTTCTTAAAATTTTAAAAATTAATACCATACTTTTAAAATCAGTGTATTGTGTCCTAAAATTAGATGTTAATTTAGCTTAATGTACGATTTTACAGAGAAAGGATCATAGAATATTAATGTTATGTAATATACGTTACAAAATACCAGTTACATTTTTTGAAGTTCAAATAATAATAAAAAAATATAGTAAGTTATTTTTTTGAAAACAGTTTTAAATGTAGATTCACAAATCAAGGCTCATATTTAAAGGTGTTAGTAAGTAATTTATGAGTTTAAAATGTTATAAAAATTGTAATATGTATAAAAATGAAGTTGCAAGATTTCAAAAATTACAAAGCACATCAATTCTAATAATAGCCATTCGAGGTTTATTTACAAGGAAATAGAAAGAGCAAAAATTTTACTAATTTTTACTAATAAATTGTAAGCACGTAAAATCTTTGTTTTTCTAATTTTCAATAACGTCGAATGTATATTTAAATTAACAAGAGGCATGTAAAATCTAAGTGGCATGACAATCCAATTAGGTCTAAGCACTACAGTGTCCATCTGTTTTCATGAACGAGGTCTCTGGGATTCCAATCATATGTCCCGATTAGGAGATCAGCATAACATAGAGTGTTTAGTTCGCAAGTACGCTTGGTACTCAGCTTTATCGACCCACTGAAAGGGTTGAAGTCTGAGTATACCTTGCCTAGCCCGAGGATTGAGCATCGGATCTGTGCCTTGGAAGCGCAAAACGCTGCTACTATGCCACCTGGCTCCATGTAGACTTAAATGTCTTTAAACTATATTTAAGTTATCTATAACAGTAGTTAAAGTTAAGATTGTAATAAGACAAAATGTACTCAAATAGTATGTCATATTGAGTTGTGGTAACTCAATCGGGAAAATGTCATTCTCGCGACCCAAAAGAAGTGAGTTCAATCGTAGGTCCGATTAAAGACCACCGTGTTCATTAATGGCGACTGGGGAACGTTAAATATATCGAGGTCGTAAAATCCTCCAAGATCCCACTAAAACAATACCTCTGAGGTTGGCACACTAAGATCTAAGGACTTCTCTTTGGTCTCTGCTTCAAAAATTAGAAGATCTACCAAAATCTTGTAAGTCAACCATGTCATGTCATCTGAACGTGGGGATTTGACAGGTCCATGTAGTTTCGTCATATAGTTTCATTCGATTGAGAAAGAAAGGAATTCATCAAACTTGAAAAGGAGCTGCAATCTCTTTCAGGCGCAAGAAGTGTCAGGTTTTAATTTGACTGGATTTTGATTGTTGCAAAGTGCTAAATAATTAATAGTAAAAGTGCTTTAATCCTCAAATACCCGTGTCCTATGACAAGATAAAAAATATCATTTGAAGATTTTGCTTCAGTGATGCATCATGAATTATTGCACCTGCATTGTATTGATAAACAAGGCAAATTCATGCATCATTAAGAAGCTAAAGTGCTCTAAATGAACTCATAAATTTATTTAAATACTGATACACAAGAACTATAATTATATAAAAAATTCTAAATTAGTTTTAATACTTAAATGTACTATATTGAAACAAAGCAAAAACATGTAAGTAATTTTATTTACCAAAGCTTTTCACATAAGACATAACGTATTTCATAAAATGTATTTATAAAGTGTGTAAATAAGTATTTAACAAAATGCACTTAAAATTATTTTTAAAATGATTTGATTTTTACAAAATTTCTAAACGTTATGTTCAATCAAATGTTTCTAGTATTATATTACTGTTGGTTTCTACCAACAAATATTTCTAAACTTCTATGAATTAAATAATTCGCAAAAATATTGAGATTTTTTTTAACATCTCAGATGGTACTGTCAAATTTTGCTGTCATAACTGACCACTATTCACACATTTTACTCTGCTTAGTATTGTTTTTCTACAATATAATTTTATCTTAGAATTATCATTCTTCCTATTTTCAATGGAGTCACTTGAAGTCTTCAGGAAAGCGATGTAAATACTTCATAAACTCTTGAAAGGGATATGTGGTAGCCAATTTTGTGTATGAAGTAATAGT
>JAPDSC010026891.1:5789-69560 GCA_026290005.1 Latrodectus geometricus
AAGTATGTAAACTTTAATAACATACAAAAAGTTTACTGAATTATTGCTTAAAAACAATGATAGTGCTCATTATTAAATACTAAAATTTAAAAACACGCTTAATATGGCTGTTATATGAATGTCCAAATATGTGCCAAATCACGTCCAATATGTGCCAAATCACTCCAATATGTGCCAGATTACGGCCAATATGTGCTAAATCACCTCCAATACGTGTCAGATCACGTCCAATATGTGCCAAATCACGTCCGTCTTGGAGGTTTAAGGGACGACCTACGTACGTGTTACTTCCGGACATTGGTACGTGCGGAGAATGTCCGTAAGACGTCGCTGGACCCCTATCGGACGTCCTCTTACGTCCAGGTGGACGTTCTCCGAACATCCTGAGGACCATCGTTTGCTATCTGGGATAAGGGTAGATTGGGATGGATTCAATGCATGCCTTTAAAAAGATCTCGCTTTGGGATAAAGACATTAATGTTATGCGAGAGTAAAACAGGATACATTTTTCCAGCATTATTTACACAGGGAAGGGCACAAAAATTGATACTGACTTAGAACATCTTTGTATGTCTGGTCAAGTGGTTATGTCACTGATGAAAACTCTGCTTAGAAAAGGATATTGTCTGATCACCGACAATTATTACACTTTTCCACAATTGGCCGAAGTACTAATGCAGCACTATTTTACTGACACATACGGCACAGTACGCGAGATAAGGAAGGAGTTGCCCCCTGATTTTAAAAAAAAATTAAGAAGTGATTTCTTAATTTTTTTTAATAGTACTGACGTGGAAAAGTAACTGTTATCAAATGGTACGATAAAAAGGATGTTTGCATGATATCTTCAGTCCATATTGCAGAAATGATTGAGTTTAAAGATTTTAAAAAAAAAAAAAAAAAAAAAATTTGAAATCTAAAGTAGTTTATGACTACAACAATACTATGGGAGGTGTTGATAAAGTTTATCAACATCTTACAGATTACCCAGTTGCAAGAAAGGAAACGAGGTAAAAAAATATTACCAAAAGATATTTCTCCATCATCTAGACCAGGAATTATATATAATTCCATCATCATGTATAATTCAGTAGGAGGTGCGAAAAATAATATGAACTATAGAATCGCAATTATCGAACAAAATAAACCAAATGTTCAGTTAACAGGACCAGGGCATCCTAGTGTAAGCTTGCTGCGCCTTACAGATAGACATTTTCCAGAACACATTCCACCAACGGGAAAACCAAAAAATCCACCCCAACCAGACAGTGTTTTATATGCTGTCGTAAAACCGATGAAAAAGGGAAGACACGAGTTTATTGCTAAGAGTGCGATTTGGACTTGTGTGCACCATGTTTTGGGATATATCATACTGTGAAAGATTTGTAAAATTTATACATTGAAAATCATATTGTAGAGTTTTTATACTATACTGAGCTTTGAAATGTTGTTTAATTTACTCTAATAGAATAAAATGTGTGCGTAATCCATTACTTTTTTATGTATATGAAAAATTTTAAATATAGTAATTATTTCATTTAAAATTTTATTTTTGTAATAAAAACCATTATCTAATTTTTATAATAATATAAAGAACAAAACTAAATAGTAAAAAAATTTTCCATTTTTTGGTCCATTTTTCTGAAATATATGTCACAGTTAAGGGGTTAATCGTATGTTTGCCATTTTGTACCTTATCATTTTAATTGATAATCTAAGGTAAAATATCCTTTCAAAATAAAATTCCAAAAGTCTTGGGATTAAAATAATATACAAATATCCAGATAACTATAGAATCATGTAAAATGAATGTAAATGAAGATTGTCAGGATTCTAATTTCATGTTCAAATGACTCATGTGCAAATTTTTTTCGTGAGAGGAATTAATGAATTTAAACGTTAATTGCTTTTTAGAACGTGGATCTAAACAGATGCACAAGGCATTACTTTTAGAAAATGGAAAGCAATTTTAACATTCGGCGATTTGCGTTATTAAGGATCTACCAAGAATATATAATTGCAGTCATTATTTTTCCCTATGGAAAATGCAGTGGTGGATCGAGTCTACTTAATGACCGAGACTAAAGACGCTTGGTAACAGATTGTTAAAAAGTGTATATCTTCGGAATCTTAAAATGTTAACAAGAGTTAGGAGGCGATACTTTGTCCAAAGACGATACAGTCTGAACATAATATATGTAATAGATGTCCGTAAGGACTGCAGAGAAATATATGCATTGAAGAAATATAACAGCAAAGAATTTTTTCAATATTTTATTTGCAATATGTCATTAGCTACTATGACTCTGCTGAGTTCGTCAGCATACCTAGGTGTCTAAGAATTTTTTGATTGTATAATAGCATTTTTAATCAGTTGAGTAGTGGTTTCAGTTAATGTGAGCAGAGGCAAAGTATAAGTGCAGCATAAACTCCAGGAGGCCATGGATTAAGTTTTCAACAAGACACTATTCAAACTAGTTATGTCTCCATAACAGTGCAGCTTATGCATAGCATGAGCTGAATCATATGAAACAAAATTAATAATTAACAAAAAAGTTCTATATTAATATATTTAGGGGTTATTTCCAACCATATAGAGATATAATGTGCCGAATAACGGTATGATTTTCCAAGATGACAATGTAAACAGAATAAAACCGCAGGCTACATATTTTATTAAAATTTTGATCAATTTCAATGTATATTTGATCATTTAGATCAATACTCAGCACCTTCTCAAATGTATAGATGATAATATTGAAAAATCAGATTTTAGATGGGTGTTTCATGAGAAGTATTTGAAACAACAAAGCTCAATTCAAAATTCTATGACTTTTTTTGACTAGCTAAGACTTTAATGAAAGTTTTAGAACACTAAAAATTTCATGTAATTACTGTGTGAATAATTTTGAAATGAAGTAAGGGTAATAATTATAAGTATTTCATTACGTTAAAAATTTACAAACATAAATGTATTACAACTAAGTGAACTACATCATTGCTCATAATTTACACACAAGGGAACAAAAGTGTACCCAATTTAATCAAAATTTATTCTCATATGTGTTTACTTGATCAATAATAACCACACACACATTTTTAATATTACACGATAAAGAAGCCTTTTGGAAATTTTGTTAATAGTCATAATCACACATATGATACTTATTAAAGTATAAAATATACTTCAATTACATAGCAGAAAAGCATTGCATTTTAAATTGAAAATGTTTTATACCAAACACAAGAAAAACATCATTAAAACTACCAAGGCAAAGAAACAAAAATTCATTTATTTTAACAACACAAAAATTACATCTTACAAATTGAAAATGTTCAATTAAATGCGCAATTTTCTTTTTTCGGACGGGCCCTGTGTGATTTTTTTATTTTAATTAAATCCTCACTATCTTCTTTAAAATACTAATTGGTTGAAAAAAATTGTTAAAGTTATATAAATAATATTATCTTATTATGGAACGTAGAAGGTATTTTATTTTCAGTTTAGATTAAAAGAGAGGATTCTTTAACCATATCAACAAAAAAAATTCCACGCGAAGATCGTAGAGTGTCACATCGACCAACTATAAAAATTTGCTATGTTTAAAATTTCTATTACAGTTTTTCTTTTGTAAAAATATTTTTATCTGAAGTTTGTAGAAATTTCAATTTATTACATGCTTTTTAATGATTGAAGCCTTTTTATTTAAAATTTTATCCGTCAATATCTTTTAGTCGTAATTATTCTTTCTTCGAAATTTTTTTTATTATTTCAAAGAAATTTAAGACAATTTGATGAAAAGTTCCAGTTTTTCGTTGAACTGTATCTAGATTTGTAAATCCGCCGATCTCTGAAAGAATGGATTTGATTCTAAAATACATAATGATAAGAAGACTTATGTGCGTACACATTTGAAACAAAATAAGTTTAAATATTCGTTAGGCTTCCAGAGAACCCATGAACAGTTTTGAAAACACTCCTTTAAACAACTGATACCAGTATAAAAATTATGATAAAAGTATTTGTTTTTATTTATCATAATTGTTTCTTAAATTGCATCACTCTCATACTTATATATATATATATATATATATATATATATATATATATATATATATCTTAACCAAGGTGATTTTTTAAAACAAGAATTTTATCTGTGAAATATGCTAGATATAGCAAAATCTTTTAGCATATACACGTTCACGAGTTATAATATAAATAAAATACGAGAAAATATGTTTGGCCGTCGCTTAAGCATGTCCTAATAGTCTTTACACTAGGTTGGTTCGTTGGGTTTTATGGTGCAAGGTGCCCAAAAAGAAAATATAAAACGTATGTTTTTATGAGTTTCTCACGCTAATATGGAATTTAATGAACACCATGATACATAAAACTTCATTAGTTATACTCCGTTGACACTTTCAAAAACTTGACATGAACAGTTAAAGACATTTTAATTTAATATGTATATTTATTTTACGGACATATGTGCAATCTGTTTCAAAGACAATTCGGTAGTCAGTCTTTTAAGTTTTGCTGAAAAAATGTATTAATGTACTGAACTATTTTTTTAATATTTTTACAACTTTTGAGCTCAATTTAAATTACATTTTTTCGTGATATCGTGCATCGGATCTCACAGGAACCAGTGAAACTGCACAGATTTTACTGTAGATACACGTTAAGTACATTAAAATGTTTGAAGACAAAATAAACATTAATGTTAACATTAAAATGGTTAAAAACAAATAAACTTTGTTTCCCATTGAGCAATAGAGACTTGAAACATACTATCAACTTAAAGCACCTAGGTTCTTTACCATGTCGAATTCGGGAATATCAATAAATTTACTAATGCACATATAAGAAATATACTAACAGTATTTTATATCTAATTTAAAGTATTTAGACACAATAAATAAAAAATTGTAAAAAAATAAAAAAAATAACGAACAATCGTTCAAAAAAAATAAATCATAAACAAAATTGTTTCCTATCTTAAGGATTTTGAAATATATTGAAGTCTTTTCCTATTATATAGCTTAACTTTATATTTGATTTGTCAATCTATAGTCTTTGTTTGTGGTTTAAATTCCAGTGCGTTATTCATTTAGCCCAATCAGGGATTTGAACATATGAATTGTTAAATAGAGGTTAAACAGAAACGATACCCTTTAGCGACGAACTCAGCCGTGTCCATATAGTATAACACAATTTATGCATTCGGCATTACCTCTATTTTGCTTATTGCAAAAAATAGGATTTATAGAGTACCATTATTTTTCATTTACGTTATATACTATTTGTAGTATTACAGTTTTCCATTGAAAAGACAGCAAACATTTTTCCTCTTATATAGTTGCTGGCAATACAGTGTTCTTTTAATTTTACTTAGAGTATATTGATATATTTACATTGTTTCATATTTATATAATAAAGCAATTTAAGAGCGCTGAATTATTTTGCTCAGTAACACACCAGTAAACAATTTAAAAATATTAGTTCTTTAAAAAAATAAATAAAAAAAATAAAATAAACACACTTAGTGTATGTAAATATTTTTCAAAAAAACAAATTTTATTTTTCATTCCAAAAATATGTATATTTATTAAAACTATAATAGAAATTTGTACTTGACTAAAATTACAAAAAGAAAATGACGCTATCAGCACAATTTTACTCCAATTTTTAGTAGCTTCTACTCAGCTATTTTTCATACGATGCCAGGGATTTCCTTAGAATAGCTTTATATCCTGGTTAAGCACAAAATCTATTTTTGTACTCCATATCAGAAGAATACCGGAAAAATCTCCGAATAGTTATGCTCATTTGATTTTGATCATTTTAAATTTAGAAACGTGAGGAAGAAAACAAAAGCTTTGCAAACATTCTTTGTATTAAATGACACGAATTTGATAAACTTCTAGAATAAGGCATGGACTCAAAGAAATAGATAATTCCATATCTTTAGATAAGATAACTGCTCAAACATTCCAATAGTGTTAGCTTTAGATACGTCTTTTTTGTTTTTTAGCAGTTATCTATCGAGTTTCAGAACAATTCACCTTTGTATGAGGGTATATAGATATACCCGTTAAATTTAAAATACCCGAGTTTCCGAAAGTAATTTCTCAGAATTCTTTCGAAATATTAGCATTTTTAAATAATGATTTTAAATATATGCAAACATTACTTATGATTTTATAGCATACTTATATAACTTGGATGCTAGACAATTAAGTTCTTAGGAATTTAATGGGTGAAAGCAATGTGTGTTGTGGTTCTTTATATAAGTTTGAATTTTACTCAAAGAGACTATTGTAACGGCTTTTCGACGGCCCATTTCTTCTGAACAAAGATGCCTCATAATTTTAAAGCAAAATCAAATGACGAAGTTGAAATTTGAATGTTGTTCTGAGGTTTCTGTTGTCTCGTTCGAATGATGTGTTTTTCACTGCGGCCTCAAAGTTTCCATAGAACTGTCCTTTAATTAAAAGGAAGAATTCAGAACTTTATTTCCTTTATAGAATAAAGCTCTTGTTTTATTCCTGCTTAAAATTTTCAGGAATAAAACAAGAGCTTATATTGATATTTTCTGTCAACAAATTTTCTTGTGGACATTGATAAAATTCAGTTAAAATATGTAACGCCTTATAAAAACAAAATCACTATTTTCAAAAATTTCTAGCAAAAAAAAAAACCTTATTACGATGACTTCTAAAAAATGTATTTATTTGCTTTTACGCGATCTCGATTTCATTCTAAAAAAGGGCCTAAAACTTTTCAAATATTGATTTATACTTTTATAAAATAAGTAGAAGAAGAATAAACATACAATTTTTTTCTCCGCAAAGTTTTCAGACTCCAAAAAATATATATATTCAAGTAAAGTCATCAATAAAATTATCTTTTCAAATTTTTTGTATATTTACATTATGATGACACAAAAAAATCTTCACATTTTTAAGTAGAGAATAGAACCACGTCAGCCAGGTGAAGGAAAGGGCTTGTGTATCTGGAAGGTATTGCGCATTGGAAGTAAAAATAAGGTATTGAACCCACTATAGTGAGTTCAATACCTTATTTTTCCAGAAACCAATGTACGATCAGAGATAATGTGCTTTATATATGTTACCGTGAAAGTCCGAAATCTGGAGAATGTCGACATTCGCTGGTGAATGTCAACATTCACGTAGTCGCTTGGTGTATGTCCAAAATATTTGCTAGATATCCTCATTTCTCACTTACACCGGCAAATGTCGACATCCACAATGCACTAATGGTGAATCTTGAATATGCGTTTCATCTCTCCGTATCCGGAGAGGAGAAATGCAGATTTGCATTTTCTTATCTCAATATTTCAGGCGTGAAAAACGTCACATGTGTGACGTAACTTATCGCCTCTCTTAGAAAGGAGGAGTGACCAATCACGGTGAGTTTCTTTGTTTTTTTTAATATGTAGCTTTAGATTCTAGCGTGAGAAGAAAACAAGTTTTTTTTTAATTGTTTTTTTAACTCTCTGTTGATCTTGTGTTCCAGCAAAACACAACGTGCTCTAGGCCGCACCTCTTTGTTGACGTTGCCTTCTGTTATCTCCTTTTCGAGCTCTTTAATCATCTTTTCAAATTCCACCAAAGCTTGTCTGTGATTGTCGACATATACCGGCGATGGTCCGAAAGTGCAAGAAATGTAATCAATTGTACGGTCTTTCACCAACGTTTTTGGTATGTGTTGACATTCACCGGTGAATGTCGACATTCTCTGATTTCGGTCTTTCACGGTAACATATATATATTTTTTCTCTCTCTCTAAATTACTCTCGATTTTGGCGTGGAGTGGAAATTTCATGGGGTTGATAAAATGTTTTGATGAAATGAGATCGGAGAAGAGATAACAAGTGGCAATCTAGAAATATTTAATCTGTTTCAAAACAGATTTATTGGTGAGAAAATTAGTGAAGATTCTATTTGTTTTGAGTTTTTAACATATATACTTAAAACCATTTTCAGTTTAATAAATGGTTTCTAGTTATAAAATGAATTACTATGCAAACAAAATTTATTTGTATTAAATACTCAGTATTGTAAAATAATAATAAGACTAAATGAATATTTTTCTTCAATATATTCAAGGAAGAGCAAATATGCAGGTCTACTAATCCAGTAACAGTAGAAATTCAACTTTTATTTATTTTTTTTAAGCTTGTCTTTTTCTCATAAGGTATCAATGTGCAAGACAAGTGCAATTTCTCAGAAGGTTGAAGAATTCTTACCATTAATTTCTCAAAATGAATAATTTTTCTTATAGTTCAATAAATAACGTGACAATGAATTCTTAACCTTCTTTGCGATATTCGTAATAATAAAGTAAATGTTGAAGTGAAAATAAATTTTGAAGAATATTTTTTGACATTTTTGCCCTATTTAGAGCTTATCTTCTCAAATATATACTTTTTAGAATTCACTTGTCTTATTTTGCATGTAATCAAATGTTTCTTTAAATAAATTATTGTATGTTAATCTAATTTATTCACATACGAAATATTTTCTCAATCCATTCTTCCCTGTCAAAGATTCCATTATTCTATTGGTCTGCCATATCAAGTTTCCAGGAATCACTTTCATTTACAGCTTCACAGAAAATGTTTTAACACAATTAAACAATATGTATTCCCTAATACTTTTAATTAAAAAAATGTTTTTGTGTAATCAGTGTGCTATAACTAAAATATTGTTATCCAGTGGTAAAAATATTTTAATTAATAAAAACGATGGGTCCAATCAAAATCATAAAAAAAAAAAAAAAAAAAAAAAAAAATTAATTCATACAATAAAACATAACCCAGCAAACACACAAATGTCAGTTACATTAAGGGCCGAAATCGGTTTGCCGATAAGAGTAGTGTCGGAGCGATACCGGCAAACGGTACCACTATCCATCAAAACATGTCCGCCCCGGGCAAATGTGGGTCGAATGTATGGTGCGGCATTGGAACGGTATCGGCAAATCCGACGCAATCGCTTTGCCCGTTATTTTACCGATATCATTCAATATATGGACCGAATGCTTTCAATAAGTGGCCCAGCATCGGCAACCAGTAAATAATCAACAGCATGTCCCTTAATAGAATTTTTTTTATTTTAAATTCATGATTTTTTTTGTTTGAATTATTTGTTTATAAAATTTTTGCTTAAATTTCAATATCACTTACGCTGTTTATACATGTTGCATTTGATATTTCGTTTAAAACTGTTAAATAGCGCGTCACAGAAAAAAAATTCTCTAAATAAACATTTTAGTTCATATTATCAACAAGTGCAAACAGAACATTTTGATTATACATTTATTAAATAGGCAGATCAAATATTTTTCATTATATTCCTGTTTGATTGAACTCAAAATTTTTCCATTCAAAATTTTAATGCTTATGTGAGAAAGCTGTTAGTTTTAAATGTTTTAGTTGACAATCAATACAAATATCACAACTATTTTTAATAGAATTAAAGTGCATATTTAAAAATGTTTTTTATACTTGAGAAATAAGTTCCTTAACATAATTAATTGATATCTAATAAATTTATTATACTTATTAAGTTGATGTCATTTAAATAATATTTGCTTATTGAAAAAAATAATTTAATATCAAAATATATTTAAATATTTTTTCATTAAACAATTTTATGAATAATTAGTGTGAATTTTGATAAATACAATGATATTGGAACTCAAATATCATAATTTTAATAACTTTTTTTAATGCAAATTGTTTATTATCTAAGTCATCCTGAAATATATGTACATGAAATAAAAATGTTATTTTTTAAAAATAACATTTTTATTTCATGTACATATATTTCAGAATAGCTTGATTAAATAATATTTTATAATTTTTTATTAAATATTTATAATTTTTATTTAAGTATGCATTTATATTTAAAAAATTCTACCAAAATTTATGTAAAATTATTACAACTTAGTTTAAATTAATAGCAGTATACACACACATAAAAGTTTCTCTTAAATTATTCATTTTTATATTCTCAATATCCTCACTTATTTGAAATGCAGTTTTTGCATTGCATAAATGAAAAGAAACAACTCTTAGTTAAAAAATTTATTTGTAGTTTTTTTTAGTCAATTAACACAAATGTTTCATACAATAATGAGAGGCACCTTCATACCTCTGAAAAGGAAAAAATAATAAAAAAAATTCTTTAAAGAAATGCAGAAGAAATAAAAAATGCTTGTCAATGAAATTCATCTCACTAAAAATATTGACTGGAAAAACATTTATAATTATTTGTATGAATGTTAATGTTCTATTTTTCAATGAAATTCATCAATAAGATTTGAATAAATTTCTATAATGATTAATGTACAATTACTTTTCATTTTTTTGCACAATGAAGATATAAGAAAAAAAATTTTAGGAATATAAAATTTATTCAATAAAGATCAAAATTATTCAAATTACAAAAATTAAGTTTCTTTTTTCAATTTACAATAAATATAAAATAAAACTTAGTACTAAAACTGGCATCAGCTCCGGTTTGTTGTATCAGTAAATATACCTCTAAAGAAGAATTTTGTTTACTTTTTAAATATTCATAATTCTACAGCAGAAAAAATACATATCAAGCTATCAACAACATAATTTTATGATTTAATTGACTTTGTAATAATATTTATAAAATTCATTTGATCGTGTAATTGAATGGGTAGTTATTCTTGTAGTGCAACTATTTTCACAGGAATTTTAGCATTTATTGCCATCTTACAATCAACATTTTGCAAGTACCTAACAAAAATTGTATTTGAACACACAAGTTTTATCTTATCAATATAAAAAAGTAAGGAGACAAAAACTATTTAGAAACCTGCAATATTAATGCACATGGAATTATACTTGTAATAATTAATTTCAGTGAAATATCTATAAATTATTTATTAGCAGTTGATAATTCTCATTTTCTAAATGAAAACATGTATGTGTTTCATGATTGTATGACATAATGTTATTTAATCTAATATCTCAAAAATTTAAATTATTACTCATTCTAATCATTTTTTCAATCAATCAACTCATTCTAATCAATTTTCTAAGATTTGACTATAAATGCTTTCTATATTAAAATATTTTCGATGAAATCTATTTGGAAGTAAAATTATTGTAAATGAAAAATATGTTAATAACTTAGACAGTAGAGGATACTAATATAGTATTAATTTTATTGAGATTATTTTCCTATCAATTGTAATTGGTGGCAAGCAAAGAAATGCAATATGTGTCTATTTATAATTATCAGGAAATATTTTCAAGCCATAATTTTTCTAGGCCAAAATTAAAATTATGGGAAAGCTGAAAAATAAAGCCAGATAAGATAGAAGATAAATATATCCATTGAGAATTTACTTTTTAATTTGCTTTAGAAATATGTCCATATGATACAAAAAGTTATAATATTAATTTTTAAAATAGAAAAATCAAAATAATGCAGAAAAAGTATAAGAAGAGAAATATGATTTTTCTCAAATTTTTATGAAACTAACTGCAAAGGAAAAAAATGACCATGAGTCTGATTCTTAAAATTTACTTTTAATTATGTGTTATTCAGTTTTATCATTAAACATTATCAATAATTATTTCAGAACAAGTGAGAAATATCCTTAAATATTGAAACATGTTATGACAGAATATGTAAATCATAAATAAATAATTATTTATATTTGAATATGTTATATTTGAATATTTATTTCTTGCTTAAATATTTTAACGTTTTTAAGTAAGTTTCAAATGTTCTTAAAGTTTAGAATCTTAAATTTTAGTTAAAACGTTTTTAAATTACAATAGAACTGTGTAACTAAAATTTTTATTTTATAAGCAAACACCGTTGAGATTCATTATAGTAGGAAATTAAATTATAAATACAAATTATTTTATTGTTGAGAAATATAATAAATGTATGGCTAATTTAAAAAATAGGCAAGAAAGACCGAAAATAGAAAATAATTCATTCAACGGAAAATTGAAATTAAATTTCACATATTTATTTTTAACGTTAATATTTATTAATAAAATTTTAAATTAGTATATTATAATTAAAATGTTCTTAAATGAGTATACTTACATATTTATGTTTTTCATTTAAAATAGAATAATGATATTCTATAATGTCAAGATATCAAAATAGAAATCCGAAATAGATAACGATCGTGCATACTTCTAAATCAGAAATATTTCTAAATAAAATGAAATATAATCGTTTGGTTTGCAAAATTATTATATTGAGTATTGCTAGATGAAAACAAAATATTAGTAATTTCTTTCCTTAAAAAATCTGCAAATTATTAAACTTACATCTATTAATTTTTTTAAACTCACTTTAAAAACGATATTTTATTGACTATCTTTTTTTCTCTGAAAACATTTCTACTTGTCATTTTAAATAAAATCGAAATGGAGAATATTTACTATAAAATTATCGTTTGCTTGAAATAAAAGCCAAATATTTGATTCTGAACTCAGCAATTATGTTTGACTACATTTATTATATGCAACTACCAGTTTTCTAAAATAAAAATGTTCATGTTTTCAATATGCTTAATTAATCAAAATAATATCAGAAAACATTATTGTTACTATTTTAATATAGAATGGAATACTGTAGACAAACATATTAGTTAATAAGAAATATTTTCAAGAGCGAAAACATTTTGGAAATTGCCATCACATTGATTGTTAAAATATCATTCAGCTGGTCTTACTTCAAACAAATATTTTCCTTCTATATAATAAACCTTCAGAACTTAATATATAATCTGAAATTAACGTAACAAAATTGAAAATTTAGTTTAGCCGCTCTTATTATTTCCTATTTCCATAGTTGTATTTGTTATTTAGTTTCTTAAATTTTTAACTTTTATGCAAAAACAACGTAGCAAATTTGAGCACCGTTAACTGACAAGCTCGACACCTGAGATGCACCTCTCCATTTTACGCCACAACAGTGAAGGAACATTGAAATTACATTCTACATTAAGAGCCCCAATTTCGTTAATAACTGCAATGAATCTTCGGCTGTGTCAGGTACAGAGCTCATACCTCTTGGTTACGAGAAGGAAGGTATTCTCAACAATGTCTCCGCGGGAAATGATTCTCTATGAGCATGTAAAAATTTTAAAATGATCTTCGGTACTGCCATTAAAAAATTAAACACGCTCGACGAAAAATGGAAAGGTTTCATAATGAACATAAAGGGCATTTAATATATCAATTAATTTATTGTGAATTGCAATCAAATTTATTAAAAAAATATATTTATTGTTATTGCAAGCAAATTCTTTAAAAGGTTATATTGCAGTTTAATTTAATAAATAATGTACTTACAGAGAGAGCTTAATTATTTTTAATATTTCACTGCTTTACGTAAGCGATAAGAAAATTTCAAATAACGATTGCTTTCAAAAGGATAGTCACAAAGGTAACAGAAGAAAAAGCACGTGTATCAGTCTATCCAATTTTGGGTAGTTAATCTTCATTTCGTTGTGATTTGTATAAAAACCGATTAAACCTATTTCATGGTTATCAAAATCTAAATATATTATCACACTGTTTTATTAATGCTGTTTTGAACAGACGGATTTCTTAAAAATTGTAAAATACAATGAAAATTTAAAAAAAACATTATCTTATGAGTTCTGAGACATTGCCATTGTTGCTTTTGTGACACTGTTAGTGTTGAATTCATAGCTTGAATTGGTGGTTCCACTCACTTTAACTGTTCCGCAACAGGACCGATATCGCATATGATATTCGGCCCCGTATCGGAATGACAGTATCAAACCTATATCGGCAGACGACATTCACAATTTGCCGGCAGTTAGCCATATTAGGACCGATACTTGTTTCCGATAACACAAAAGTTCAAATTTTTTATGTCGTTTGCCGATACGGAACTGATATCGTTTCGAAATCACTATGCCAATGCCGACTCGTACCCAACACTGCCCCGTCCGGATACCGATAGACTTGTGTTTGCTGGGATTTAATGGTTTAATAACGTTAATGGTTTATACAAATTGTTTAAGTTGTATACATTATATAAAGTTTTCTACTGTTATGTTAAATGGAGTGTATATTATATTCAAATCAGAGCTTATCTTGTGTAGGCTTTCAGGACGGAAATAGACAGTTGCCAATTCACCATGAATTGTGCCACAATCGGTAATATTAGGAAATAACGTCAACATTTTTGTAAAAAAAATAATGACAGTTCTAATAAATATAATTCATTAATAACAACTTAACTAAAATGGACACCCACTGTAATTCTTCATGAAGAAGTGTTTCCTTTTTCGACCAGACAGGATGTTTTGTCATGAAGATTTTAAGAAATTTCTGCAATTGAAATAATTTGTGTGGTGGGATTAAATATCATGAATAATGTACATAGCTCTCAAAACGAAAGCTTGTTTCTCTTCCAAGGGAATTAAAGGGCAACTGATTTAAATACACCAAATTAGAATGAAGAAATCGCCGAGAATGTATCTTTTACTTACTCAGGTTTTGCCTACCTAATCAACAGTTCTACCCAGTGACATTAACTGCAATATTTTCCACCAATATTGTGAATCAACTTGGAATGACCACATTAAAGATATTCATCGGTGATTCAAAACAGGAGTCCACTATATTTCACTTGAAAGGCACGCGATTTTATATTCACTACTAAAATCAATTCTCTAAATTAAGTTTTTATTGCAGAAACCATGGCTCTTCTCATTGTCTCTATATTTATGAGGAGACAAAAAGGTACTTTCAAATTCATACTAACCGTGGGGTCCTCGATAATAAGGGCATCATTTCCGTTGTAGTGAGTTAGATCCCTACATAACCGAATATCAATCGTTAAATATGTTGTAGTCGCAATGTCCTCCAAATGAAACGATACCTCTGAGGGTGGCAGGTAAAATATTCGGGGGTGTTTTGCTTCTAAATTACGACGACTCCCACTTGGCTTCTTTCATCTATCTGGTGACTCAAGGCAATCTACACGCAATCAAAAATCTACAATCACTCAGCAAATCAAAGCTAGTTTCCTTGGCTTTTCAAAAGTGCCTCAAGTTAGAATTTATTTGAGATTCGGGAGACTTAAGAATCAAAAGTATATTTTTTCTAGCAAAAGCTGTGTTTCATAGTTCGTAATATTTCAAAATTATATCTTCTGAGAACCTTGAATGTCCCATTTCAACAATATCAATAACTGAGAAAACAATATTTTTCACATTTCTTGTTATTGACTTCTATTCGCAAACACCCATTGCTACACTAATTCTTGTTTAAGGGATATCTGCCTTTAAAGGATTTGGATAATGCTCCATTACTACTAATTTGATTCTCTTTAAGTCTCACCTTATCGCCTCGTACCATTGTGTGTGTGGTAAGTCTGAAAAAAATTTACTTTGTTCTCTCGTTCTTTACATGACGACTCAAGAAATGCTCTCTGTAATAAATTGTCTATAGCAGGGGTGGCCAAGACGTCGACTAGTAGACCGCGAAGACATTTTAGGTAGTCCACGTGACCATCCCGATAATGACATCGGATATAAACAATTTATGACTTATGACATAGAATCAATGAATTATTTGAAATAAAAATTTACTAAAGTCTACTCTTTAAAACCCAAAACAAACTGCAAAGATTTACGATTTAAAAATTTATGATTAAAGGTTTGCGGTTTAAAACCTAAAACGGACATGATGAGCGCGATTAAAATATTCAAAAAAACTATAGAAAGGTATGCATCTCAATTAAGAAAACATGAATTGAGAAACTTCAAAAACATGGAGGAAGAGTGCATCCATAATCCAAACCGAGACTTCGAAGATTTCGCTTAATACTTGTTTTGTTTGAAGAATTTGAAAGAAGATTCGCTGACTTAATTAGGTTGAAAGAAATACTTAATTTTATGATATTTCCCATTTAATGAAAATGCCAACATTTATGGAATATCTGAAAAAATAGGACATTAAATAGATATCACATCAATCACGGTCAAGGAAGAGATTACTAAATTAAGATTCAATATATTTCTTAAATCCAGAACATATTTAGCGATACTGATTTTTGGAAATTAACCTCTGAGGAAACGTTTCCAAATATTTACAAATTGATTTTGTATTTGAAATCATACTTTGGATTCAGATATCTTTGCGAATCTGCTTTTTCAACCATGAACAAAAAACAAACATTGGTCGCATTTAACAGATGAACATTTAATTTCGTGTTTATGCATTGCAATAAGCTCGTACCAGCCACAATATGATAAATTTGTCGCAGATATACATTGCCAAATTTCAACTAAACAAAGTGAATAGGATGGCCAGTTTTTGATATATGAATACTTTGATTATTTTTGTCAGTAAATTTTTATTTTGTAAATATTAAGTTTTTTTTTTTAAGAAAAATTACATTATTCACCATTTTTTCTTGTTACCGAAAATAAATATGTACGTTAATTTAGCTGTTATTGGTAGACCACCGTCGATTTTTTAAATGTGGAGTAGAACCCGAATCCCAAAATTTTGGCCACCCCTTGTCTATAGGTTCTTTGCCATGCTCTTAAATTGTTCGTAAAACCAGAGATTAATATTCAAACAATCTAACTATATGAAACAAATTTCCAGATTTTTAACTTTTCTTTGTGTCATTAAAGAACCTTATTGCTTGTATATTATTGAAAACTATTTTCCACTGTTCATGATTTGTCCAATATTGTAATGTGTTTGTTGAGTAACAAAATAATCCACTAATTTCATGACATACAACATCATAATCAATATATGAGATCCATCCCTTATTGTCTAATTGATCACAAAGATCTAGCAACTCACGAATTCGTAGGATACACGAGGCCCGCGTGTTTAACATGCCTGGTGTAACACGATATTTACTTCTTCTCTGAAGAACATATGGATCACGGAATAATCTTGCATTTCCGCATGTGAGTGACCGATATGGAGAAAGCTATATCAAAGTCTAAGTTAAGACCTGTAAACGGCGGCACCGACCAGAACATCATCAAGAATAGATAACTAATGCCTCGTATCTAAAAAAGCGATCTGGAAATCAATTAGCAGCCTGTAATGAATTCTATTCAATGAACTATAACACAAGGATATAATTTTTTTTCACTAAAGGAGAGAAAGACGTGCGCGCGATACACATTCTACTGTTCTGGACACACACAATATTATCTTTCAAATAATAAGTATGTTCTAAAGATATGAACCTCATAGAGCAGGACATTCTAAGAAAGATTTCTAGTCGTCTATTACCTTGTGGTGAAACACTTCTGCTCGGAAGTTGGCAGCAGCTAGAAAAACTTTCTACCTGAACATTGGCAACACCAATCTCCTCGGAACAACAGAGCAGAACATGTTTCCCCCGACGATGTGAACGAAAGAGCTCGGTTAACTGCTTCTAACTCAGAGATTTTGTATTCGCGACTTTTATTGGCATTTAATTTGCAATAAAATTTAGATAAGTTTCAATATATGGTGTGCCTTGCTATTATTTAAAAAACGATTAACCTGCACACTATAACCTGTAAATCAATCCAGAAGTTATGAAAAATGGAAGCAACTATAGAGCTCCAGTTCTTTCTTGTTTCTTTGTAAGAAAACGATACTGTTTAAAACTGGAGAAATCACTTTTATTTCCTTTGCATTTGATAAATCATAATTCTTTCTTTAAACAGATTTGCAAAATGCGCACTTTTTTTTTTTTTTTAAAAAAAAAAAAACAAAAGAATAAATCACACATAAATAAAATATTGATCGTTTAGAGAAAACAAAATTCATTTATCTTGTAATTATTCAGCATGGCAGTCAACAAAATATTCATTCGTCACTAATTTTTATTTCCAAAACCATAATGTTCCCCATTTGTTTCAGAAATGTTTTTTCTGTGCATTTAAATGCTAACCAAGGAAGCGTTTATAATTTTAAACAGAATCAAACTTCCGTCACAATTTTACCTAATGAATGAAATAGGCAATTTTTTCTTTAAAAATTTTACTTTTGATGTAAATCATTGCACCATAAAGAGAATTTAAGTTTTAAAATTGAATTACAAATTTAGGGACTGACCACATAATTATTAATGTAGTTTTTTCCAGATTTTTATTTTTAAAAAACAGGTTATGAATTCAATTGAGGTCAGAATTTTCTAGTACGAAATAAGACAATGCTTTTGAGAGCATTTTATGCAAAATATTTATAAATCAATAATAGTGTACTGGTAGATAGGATTTTCCAAACACCTTTGATATTGCATAATTTTCGTTAAAATACAATAATCCAAAACTTATTCTTTTCGATTTATTTACTAAATATTCCATTGGTTTTATTTAAATAAATTACTTACTAGACTTTCATAAATAAGGATTCAATGGAAACCGCTGCACGTGTACATTATGATTGTATAAACATGAACCTTAATGAAAATTTTTGATATTCTCCTTTGTGAAATAATTTTATTAAAATATGACGGTTGTATTAGACAGTACTGAAACTTATTGGCAAGCCAAGCTGGTTGGGATTTATGTTACTCAACCCAAAGTAGAGCAAACTGCGCCAATAGATAAGCTGGGATATTCATATTTCTTTATGCTTTATTATAAATAAGATAACCCAGTTATTAGTCTCCATTTGCAGAAAATAATTCGTAAAAGCGTTTCATACTTAGGTTACATTAACACATAATTTAAAAAACGTTTTTCCTTATGATAAATATAATTAAATTTTTTTCTGGAATTAAAATCATGAATTATTGAATGTTATGAAATTAATCCCATCTACACAACTCTGCTTACCTAGACAAATTCTTACATTTCACTTTGGTACATTATTTTGTACTCTGCTGATTCTCCTTTTGTGCTCTTATTTTTGTGAATATAAATGTACATCGATTTTAAACATTTAATTGAAAATTTATCTAAACAATACTTAACTTTTTCATAATCACATTTTAGCTGGAAACTAATCTGGATTTAAAATTTTGTTATATATAATATGACAAGATATAGGAACTCAAATAATGTAATCTATTCATAGTTATTCTTTAAAATTAATGCACTGTTTAACATTTAATTGGGTAAAAAAGCAGTCTCAAAGAGACATTTAAAAGGGCCATTTTACAAAAAATGAAATGTGAATTTCTTTTCCAAAGGATTGCAAAATAATAAAAATTCTTAAAACGTATTTTTTGGTAAAGCAGCCAAATATTCATTTCAAGGATATAGTGGTCAATATAGCATTTTCAGAAAGGATTGATATAAATTTATATAAAAATCTGTGAAATTATTCTAAAATTAACAAAACAATTTGAAGTATTATATAAGGGGTGAAATATTTATAACCGAATATAAAACAAATGCATTTATATCTTTCACATTAGTAGTTTTGCAGATAAAAACAAAAGACAAACTAAACTATAAATAAGTTAAACTTTATACTTTACAATCATAAATTATGATCCAGTGACAGTAGGATCAAATCAACTATATCCTAAGCACAATTATAATAATTTACAAACCAGGTCACTGTAGTTTCATGTGTTTTATCATACTTTGTTCTTTACTATTTCTGAGAACTTTTATTTCTAAATATATTTAATGATCTCTATTTTAAGAAAATGTTTATTTGAATTGATCAAGGAAGACCTTAAAGTTGAAGTAACTATTCACTATTAATTTAACACTCCTTAATTAACTTAATTGAGTTTAAAATATCGATTCAAAATTAAATGATAATAGTTTTCCATTAGAATTAAAAAATTATATGCTTACATAAAAATTATCTACTCAATTATCAAATAGCTAATTTATGAATAAATTTTACTTCAATAATCTTAGTAATTTGAACATTTAATTATCAGATAGGAATTAGCACAGCATTTTTAAGATTTAAAAATGTTTATTATTTTAAGGGAGTAAAATACAAAATCCTTAGTCACATTCACATTTTTAGTAATAATTATTCGTTTTAATACTTCATAACATAGCAGATCATGGATGCTAAATAAGCATACATGGTTATTTATATATTGCACATACAGTATTAAATTAATACAATTAATGGAAAACAACTAAATATATATATACACCAAAGGATTAGTTAACTTTGTTACTCTGTAGTCAATATTTGTACAAATGGGTAATTTCAATTAAATCTAAAGTTTAAAAATATTTAAGATGAGAAAAATTTAAATCATTAAGGATGATTATTAGTGTGGATGTATATGGATTTTAATTCTAGTTTGATGTAGCCATGAGGTTTCTTAAAATATACAGTTACAAATACAATTCTTGCCATTTTTAATGGCCAAAAATGAATTACAGAGATGGAGATTATATTTAGTTTATTATTAGACCCAAATGTCATCTCTATCAGTATTCAACACCTTCAGTCAACATCTCCCCAGCTAAGGAGTTCAAGGGTTTTGGGTGTAAAGAAGTTCTGAAGTGTTTGCAGGAAGTCAACTTCAATACAAAGGACTCCTCATGAAGACAACTGTTCAGGAAGTGAACAGATGGTAATCTGATGACACAAGGTCAGGTGAGTGAGGAAGCCACAAAATGCCTCAACCAAATCACTCTATGGTATCGCTGGGAACAAGCACAATAAGCAGGTGTTATCATGGAAGAATACACACTTACAATTCATGAGTGCTGGTTTCTTTTGTTTACATGTTCCAATTGCTGACAATACAGGGATGTAGTAACCATCAGGCCCATTGGTAAAAGCTTTTAGTAAACTACTTGATGACTAATCCACCAAGAAAGCATAATCGTGCATGCTTGCAAAA
Organism: Latrodectus geometricus; assembly: GCA_026290005.1. Lineage (NCBI taxonomy): Eukaryota > Metazoa > Arthropoda > Arachnida > Araneae > Theridiidae > Latrodectus > Latrodectus geometricus. The sequence goes on from JAPDSC010026891.1 coordinate 26,661, forward strand.
TGATCTCGTGCTGTGACATGGTATCCTGGGAATACAACCAATGTTTGAAATACTTGGGAGTATAATACAAGACCCACTTTTCAGCAATGGTATGCATTTAATAAAAATACATGTAGTATGGTGGTGAGAAGGCAAGATACACACTATACTCATTGTTTCATATGTTTTACCAACAGTACACCATAATGTTGTAATAGACATCAAAGAAAATTTGCTAAAAGAATTATAAAAATCTTCTTAAAACAGCTAATTTTGTCTAGTCACTGTTTTCCATTAAATTTTGTCACTAAAATCCACGATTAAGTAGACTTACTTTATTCAATTGGTTTTGATCAAGGGTTCTTTGATTTGAAGTTCAAATTGAGTCAGCAAACATCAGTTACTTGACAAATAAAGTTTTCTTCACACAGTCAACTGCCATTATAAATAAACCAAAGTTTTTCTTCAATAATGGAAGGGTTAAGTTAAACTAGTTATAACAATTTATTAATGCAAAGAGAAAAAGTAAGGATAAAGAAACTGACATTAGTTTTATTGCTTCATAAAAAAAAGTCATATGAAAAACAATGTCAAATAAAAAATGCTTGACTGAATTTAATAAAAATGAAAAATATGATACAAATAACTTACTTTTTAAATTTAACACAATTGTAAAACATGATATGAATTAATAACAGGTAAAAATAGGTTGCTAGCATAAGAGTTCTTATTTATCTTCCTAGCTCTTTGTTCTTTCATGTTTGGATAGTATTCACATAAATGTATATAAAAGATAACTGAAATTAAGAAATATTTCATTGACTATTATTTCAAGGAATAAATTTATATAATGATAACATTTTGAAATTTTTAATAACTAACAAAACTGTTTAAATTTCCGTAAAGAATAATCGTGCTATTAAAATTTAAACAGATGAAAGAAATTTAATTACTGTACACCTAATATGAAATAAATATAATTTTTCTCATAAGAGACAAAAACATGTTACATTTTCTATTATAACTACATAGGCTTCATTGAAGTGAAAAATTTCTTGTGACTCAAAATAATTATGAAAAAGATGAAACAATATTCAATTTTTTAACTACAAACTTAAAACTTTTCTGCGTGGTTTTAATAAATGAATATTGCAAAAAGAGTATTGAAAATATGATTATGTGATAACAGTTCTGTTTTTCTAGGCAATAATGCTTTTTAGTTGTTAAAATTTTCTAAATACTAGAATGAAACCTGACATATATTAAAAATGAACGCCCCTTTCCATCATTTTAGACCCTCTATAGAAGGAAATTTAATTTTAAATTAATTTTTCTATCTAAAAACAGATATGAAATCTAGTTTCATAAAAATTTATTCAGCTACAAGAATATAAAACAATTATGGATATACATGACAGGAATTTTTGTTATCCATAAAAATTATAAACAATCACTGTTTTACCTGCTTAATTTCATTACCCTTTACATTAGAAAACCCAATGCAATTGATTAGTAAAATCGTAATTTCTCTTTGTAGGTTTATGTTTGAAAAATATATTAAATCAAGTATATAAGAATAAATTTTAAACTGTCTGGGGCACATTGAACAGAAAACAATGTGCCCCACACATTGCTATAATGAAATGATTATGTAAAGTGAAATATTCAATAATTGTTCTTGCACAATTAAAGTAATTTAATTATAAACTATTTCTAATTAAAGATTAAACATACTAGAATAAAATATTAACTTTTAAAACTAAAACAAATTGTAATCAGTGGATAATCTTATTTTAAATATCCTTTTTTAATTTTTAAGTACTTATATACAAAACTGCTGTTTAATAAAATCAACATGTAAGGCTAGATTTTTTTATTTGATTTCATATCACTGGTGCAAGATCCTCAAATGGGATAAGCTGAGCCGAAAATAAAGTAAACTTTGATAAAATTAAATGTTTTAAAAGATTATTGATAGTTGGTCTTTGTAAAGATGCTAAAAGACTCATAGAAACTGTGCATAAAATGGAAACTGTTTTGCCTTCCATAGTAAGAGAAAGTTGATTTTATATATTCTGCTTATTATTAGTTTCCCGATTTCATTTTTCCTGCCAATGACAGCAACACAAACAACAGCAGATTTCATCAGCATAAATAATTGATTTTAGTAATTCTGAAGCTGGTTTTTCAGTACTGTCTACCATTTCATTTCCATTAATACCAACAAGTGATGGAATCCATGCTCCTTTTGAGAATAATTATCTATATTTTTATTTTTTTAATAAGTGGATTAACAATAGTTGGATTTTGTAAAGATGCTAAAAGAGTCATAGAATCTTTGTATAAAATGGATTTTTAATTTCCAGTACACCTTACTAATATATTTGAGTGTTAAATAAACAGCTGTAAATTCAGAAAAGAAAACAGAAATATGTGTAAGCCTAGAATGTAATTCTATGGATGTAATAATTGCTTCAATTCAGAAATCTTATTTACACGTAGCTGTAAAAATCTTAATAAATCCAGACAGTTCTAAACAAAATAGATATACAAAAAACTTATATTAGGATATAGTGAAAAAATACAAATGTACCCAGGGTTATGCACAAACATTTAATTCATTTTCAAGAAAAAAAAAATAGTGTTTTTTATGAATTTTAATGAGAAAATTTGTAATTTTAAAGAAAATTCAAACAAGTTAACAGCTTTTATCAGTGATTATATTGCTTGTTATTCATTGTTCTGAAATAAGTTTTTTATTAATAGATAGTGACAAAACTGGTTTTCCTTTTAAAAAAACTTGATTCAAACAGAAGATGCTGTTAAATGCATACCAATTTTTTTTATATACAGAAAAAGATTAAATATATTCTGAAAAAGGAATGGTTAATTTTGTTTAAATAAAATATATCATAATGTATTATGAAAAATGCACTTCTAGAAAGGTTAAGAGATAATCATTTGTCATTTTCTCTGCTCTTCAACTTAAAAGATGTCTGTTAATAATGGAATATAACACATTAGATTTCCTTAAACTAAATTAAAAATAATCCAATTTAGCTTTATTTATTTTGCAAAACTAAACAATTTAGAATCCAATTGTTTAGTTTAGAAAACAAATTTTGTTTCACAATACTTTTCTTAAGTATTTTCAATTTATTACATCAGACTTTAAAGTTTGACAATATAACTGCATACAGTTTTGGAAAATAAAATAATCATATTTGTTTTAATGTTTTTTTTTAATATTAAAGTTTTCAAAGACTAGAAGATCATACAACCTTGACATAAATAGTAAAAAACGTTACATCATTGAAAAAGAAGAAATAATGACTTTTTCACATTGAATATCTTAAAGAATAGTTACTATTTTTCCCATTTAAATGATTTTTTATCACACTTTAAAAAAAAAAAAAAAAAAACCTTTAATATTTTTCATAAATTTTAAAACTTACCTTACAATATCTCAAAATAATCAATATTTTATGAAAAGACAAAATTTACAGAAATGAAATTTTTACTACAATCACAATTACATTAGTTAGAATTTTCATAGTTTATAATGTAATTTTACTGAAAATAATTATAAGCAAATAATTTATACCAAATAATTTTACGGAATTACATTTATTATAACCGAAAAAAATAATAAAAATTTCTTGGTTTTCTTTTCAATAATTAAGAATACAACTTTTATACTTGATATAAGTGACATTAGTAAAGTTTTTTGAGAATGTTTTCTATTAAAGGCTCACTGAAATTTTAACATTAAATTTATTTCATGTACATCAATATTTTTTACAGACTGAAGTGTTGGAAAGTATATCCAACATTAAATGCTTTTAAGACATATCTGCATTTTAACACAAGCAATCAAGAAATTACAAATATTATGTGAAATTTTTGTAAGAAACACTATGATCAGCGAATTTTTGTACTACACAATTAAAGAAGACTTAAGAATGTGCAAGCACATTCTATATCAGAAAATGAAATAAATCATACAGCACAGAAAATTGTAATATTTAAAATAATAAACATATAGAACAAATTATAAACTAGTAATTCATCATTTACACAACTGAGGTTGTAGATGAAAATTCTGTCACTCTTAATAAAAATCCTTTATTACACCAAGAAATTTATAATATTTCTTGGAGTAGGAATAAAATATATATATATATTTTATAACACCAAGAAATAAATTACAGAAACAATTATAATTGTAGAATTGTGTGTGAATACTGCTTTAAAACTATCTGATATAAAATGAAAATTTTTTTTTCAAGCTTCTGTTTTGTTATACACCAAATAATAATGACCCTAAAATTAGTTTGTTAGTAAACTTTCACTGTAAAAAATAAAGCATCTAATAAACGAAATACTAGTTACGTATTTCGCACAATAGAACAAATAAAAACAATTAGATTCACTAATATGTTAAATAATAACTATTATGTTCGATAAAAAATGAAACTATGAAAAAAATAAAAATTCAACATTAATTCCTCATTAATTAAATTCATAGTTTAGCAAAGAAAATTATATCAAGATAACCTATTCTGTCGAAGAATATTATACTGTTAATTTAATCACAAACATATATCTTTTACAATGACGCTCTCTTTTGATTTTAGATTTAAAATATTCATTATTTTTTAAATTCATAAATACAAAGACATGTATTAATCAACCACCGTTAAGTTAAAGATATAAATCCCTAAACGAAATTCAACACAAATCACAACAAAAAATAATACTCATTTAAGTACATATAACACAATATAAATTACTAGAAATGTTGCGAAATACTAATGGATTTAAGTCAAAGAATCGGTATTATTCGGTAGCTCTCGGTGAAATAATTACATAGAAATATAAATAAAAACACCAATCAAAAATCTGTTCATGGATCACGTGAGAATAAAAAACCAATAAGAAGTACTCACTTTTGTATAGCGCATGTTCGGAAGTAATCGTTCTTTTCTGTCAGCGCAGAAAAGTTTCTAGGAATCGCCGCCATTTTGATACTGTGGAGGGGTTGAAATGAGTATGTATTGTCAACATAGAGTTTAGAGTATTCGGCTTAACCGTGTGTTGGTTTCCTTGACGGAAGTATAAGTTCTGTGTGTTTACATTTGTAACGAAAGATTTGAAATTGTCTACATGATGCAAGAAAAGAAAATATTTGATGGTGTAGTGATATAATGTTATACATAACGTAACGTGTAAACATGAAAAACCATAAGCATCCCGTTAGCTTTGGTACTGATTTAAATACCTAATCATAACAGCGATGTAACTTGGTGATACACACACGATGATTATTAGCCTTGAGTGCCTTTACCATGGAAATGTACATCGAACAACATGGCACTCTTCAGGGCCGCCAGTGCGGTTAAGTATTAACTGCACTTTAATGTGTCTTAAACTTTGTGAATCTTGACATTTTCGCCATTTGTGAATTTGACCAAAACTTGAAGCTGAGCGCTTTAAGTTAGGCTTAATCATCATGGCTGACCACTTAGTAGACGGACCGCCGAATAAGCGTCCAAAACTAAGCGAAAATGCAATATCTGATAGCACAGGTAAGGTTTATATTCTCACATTCATTTCATCTAAAAATTAATCAAGGTTTACATAACACCTGATTGTTCATTCCTCAAAAGAATGAACTTTTGTTTTTATTTTGCTTCCTTGTTTATGTTTTGAATTAACACCCAATGCAAGAGTAATAGAGAAATAACTGGAAATTTCGATGATTAGTTATCATTTTACCTATAGTTTTTTGTATTCATCGTACTAAATTTTTTCAGTTTATTTCTGCATTTTGTTTATTTATAACATCAAATATAGTTTTTGCGAAACATGCATAATTTTTGTAATTTTGTTTTTTCCTTATATTCTTTTAATGATATGATCAAATTCTTGAAAAATATTATGCTATATCAAATGTAAATCAATGCACTTATACGATAGAATCTTGGTACAACATTTAATATTTGCTTATAAAATTTTTATAAATATATATTCATTTAATATGTATTTGAATGTTATTATTTTGAATATAATTTAATATAGCAATAATAAAACTTCAACTTAATTCTTAATATTTTAGTGTTAGTACATAATAGTACAGTGTTTACAATTATTGTGGATACTAAAAATAATTGGTCAATGTAATATAAAGATATTGTTTTAATATTAGATTAAAGACTGCAGTTATTAAAACTTTTTGATTTCAAGTTAATTGGAATATTTATTCAAATTTTCAAGCTAATTTATTAGCATTGGATGTATTAATACATTTTGACTCACCAAAGTTTTTTTTTTTTATTTTTTTATATGTATTGAAGATATAGTGCATTTTCATTACTAAACATCTTCAATTTAAAATTTTCTTTATTTTCTTAATTTGATCATTTGTTACTAATAAATTATGTAACATAATTATTTCTTTACATTGGGCAAAACTAAACAAGATTATTTTGAATTTTTTTTTTTCAAATTTAACTGTTTTTATATGAAAATTTTATAGCAATATTTTAAGATATTAACAAAGTTTTTAAAAACTTAAAATATTTGTGACTAGTTATTTTTCATACTTCTAAAAAGTAGTTTGCATAGAAATTTTCTAGCAAAATTTTATTTTAAAACTTTTTATTGACATCCCAGTTTAATAAAGTTTTAATTTATTTTTGAATTTAACTAAGAGGTTTGAAATAAGTTTATTAAAGATATAGGATTCTTTTTGTACCAAATTACTGAAAGGTATTTTGAATACACATTTATATTTTTTGCACTGAATTGCATTAGACATAGATCATGCCAAAATTTATTTGCTTTTTACATGCGTTTTAGAGTTTAAATATGAATTAACCTTCAACTGCTTTTAATATTTTTCAAATCTTATTTAAATTTGTTCTCATTAGTAAGTTGCTAACTTGGGATTCTTTATTTTGTATACCTGTTGTTAATATATAAAGTTCATTTCCCCAAATCATTATTTTACTAATATTAATAGATTAAATTATATTATTTATTAGATTAAATTAAAAAATTTCTAACAACTTAAACTTTGGAAATTGATTTTATTTATTAATGTTATTTATTTTTGACTGATGCAATATTGGGGTTAGCACTTTTTCTGCCTTTTAGTTTTTATAGTTTGTGGGTTCAATTTTCTCCATAGTTTTGGATGTTTGCAATTGCTCGGAATCTGCCTTACACAATAGGTTCCATTCTAATTAGACCTTGTGTGCAAAAAATGACTGATGTGATAAACAAATCAAACCATATCATTTTTCAGTATATAAAAATTATAAATTTTATGTAATGAAGTATACTATGTGCCTATTTTGGCCATGATCTAATTCAGTGAATATCTATGATTATATTAATATAGTTAAATTTCTTATACTGTTTTTATAAACACTAGCAAAATTTTTTATTGCTTCATATAATTTTTTTATGATATCGCTTAGGATTTTCTTGAAATCTAGTTTTTGTTGACATGTTATATCCAAAGTATGGGAAATCCAATCCAAAAATTTCTATTACCAATATTCATGACTTCTTAGCAATTCAAAGTTTTCATTGAAGTCTTGGTTAAATTATTACTCACTTGCAGAAACAGATTATAGAGAAACAAACCAATCTCATAATATAATAATTATTTTAAAAAATTACATCAAAATGTATTGAATTTAATATGATTGAAAATTATTAGAAACATTTGAGAATGCTTTTTGTAAAAATAGATTAATTAAAAAAAGGGACTTAGAAGTAAAAACAAACTAATCTTAAAAAAATACTTGGAAATATTATGATTCTTCATATTTTTCCAGTTTGTCTTGTTTCATTCATTAAATAAAAAGGAAAATAGTTTGTCTTCAGTCCACTAGTTATAAATGTATTATCATTTCTTTATGATTTTCTTTATTTAGACAAAATCATTCATTTTAAAATGCAGTCAAACATCCTGTTCATACATATAGTAGTCGATATGTACTTTTTAGGATTTAAACTCTTTTCTAACAAAACTAAAGGCAAAAGTTTTTAAGGAAAAGGCCTATTAATTTTCTAGACTGATAAATAAAGTTTTCATTGCATTTGGAATTAAATCTGCATTTATATTAAAAAATGTCAAAGCACCTCTTAATTTTAGAGTTGCTTTTTATGATTTTCAGTTACTATGTGAAGAAAGTCTTATTTCTAGAATAAGAAATCCAGATACATTATGCAGGAATTTTCCATCTCCAAAGAAAAATTAAAATTATTCAGCTTCATGTAGATATGTTTTTAAATTTAAATATAGTAGGACAATTTATGTGAATGGTGAAAGCTGCACTAATTGGATAGTATACACTGTTTGACTAGAGATTTAAGTAAACCATTTTATTGAAGGACATTAATTACTATTCAATAAAAGCAATTTCAAGAATATTTTTTTTTATTAATTGTTAGCAGTCAGTGCAAACCTGTTAATTTAACATTTTCTTTTTAACTGCTTAAAACTTTTAAGAATGTCATCTTGTGTAGATAAGCGATAGGATTGTTATTTGTAAGTAAATTTTCTATGCATGCTTCACAATTCCTACTACTATGAATTTTTGAAAAAATATTTATATATAATGTGTACATGCATTTTAATTTCTAAATGATTATTAATTAAAAAAATTATTATTAATTTCTGAACCATTGTTTAATGAATGTTAAATTTTGACAATTTTCATTAATGACAAGTATTAGGTTATTACATACCAAAAGATTTAACTAATGACTACTATAATTGTATACAATAATTCTGTGGTGCATAATAATGCATGTATAAATTATATTTACTTAAATGTATCTAAAAATTAATAGTATTTATTTTCTAAGTGACATAGAAACGTAAATCAGATCAAAAACAAAAGTATTCGTATGAAGCTTTATTATAAAAATTGGGATTTTAAAACATGGGCATGTGATATCTTGGGAAGTCAAGGAAAGAATAACTTCATTCAGAATGATATACTGCAAAAGCAGATGGTAAATATTTAATGAGCTTATTAAATTTCAAATGATAATAAAGCAAAATTATCTTGTGGTATACTTGAGTTAAAAACTAAGAGAAATATGCTGCCATCTTCCATAGTTAATATGGCTTAAGTTTTAGTGTTCACTCAAGTTTTTTAGGGTAGTAAAATGAGTCCCAGTTTATAATAAGTAAATGAGTTTATAATAAAATATTACCTTTTAATATAAGCTGCTATATGTAAGGTAATTCATCTAATATATAAGAAATTACACAAGAACTATTTATATTCTATAGATAAGTCAATAAAGAAATAGTTTTGTAATGTTATTTTTTTATTCTAACTGAATTATTAATAACTTGTAGAAAATTTGCATGGTTGTGCATATTTGGTTTATAAGCTGTGCAAGTTGCATTGCTTAAGTGTTTAAACTCACGAGATCCATTAATATATTTTTATTTTACTATATACATGGTATTGATTAATGTTTATCAATATAATTTATGTTTAAAATTAACAAGGCATTTTTGTTCTTTTAACATGCTAGCTGAAAACCTCAAATTATTGTCCAGATATTAATTTTGTGTTTTTAAGTAGAAATATTTTAATTTTTCAAGAAATTTTTTAATGATCTTCATTTTAAAAACTTTAGTATGATTTTTGGCACAGAATTTATTTTGGATACTGTATAATGATTTGAATACTTAACTAAATCCTAATATTTTGGGATTATATCAATTTTACATCTAAGTTACAATGAGCTATAAATAAGGGAAGAATTTTTCTATTAAAGATTCGAAAATCATTTAAAATAAAAAGTGAGAGAACAGAAGTATGCCTCATATGAGTATTCAACGAATATATAATAATCTATTAAAAGTGAATATTTTATCATTTTAAGTAACAATAAATTAATTTAAATGCTTTAACTATCATTTGTTATCCTCAAATGAAAAGTTTTGCCTAAAAGAAATATATGATTTACATTATTGAAAGAAAAACAGACAATTAATATTTCATATATTTTTTTTATTTATTTACTTTTAAGCAATAAATTTATAAATCCTGGGATTGTATATTTTTCTTATAGATAATAAATATTCTCATGACATTGTATCATAATTTCTACTATGTATTATATAAATATTAAGAAAATTTCATAAAAGTTTCTATATGCCACTGTATTTATTACTATTAACAGAAAATATTCAATGAAAATTCTTTAACAATATAGATTGCAATCAATTAAGTTTGTAAGTTCTATGTGTTAATATGCCTATAAAGTCTGCATTTTGTAATACTACTTAATTTATAATGTATCATAACTAGATATTCAATTTCAAAGTAGTTTTCATAAATGGAGCCAAATCACCTATCTCTATTTAGTGATTACATAATAATTTAAAATGAGAGATTTTTGTTTAACTATGATTGGCTTATTGCTGCATTTTAATGTTGTTCCCAAATTGTCATTCCAATTGTAATCATGTTGGAAAGTGCTTTTCTTGAAAAAATTCAGTGAATTTGTACTTCTGTTTGTTGTATTAAATATATGAAGAATTTGCAAGCTGTTTCCTAAGGTATATATTTCTGCTTGGGAGCTCTTTATTATAGTTAACATTTCATAATTTCTAATATTTTTAAGGATGTAGGAAGATGAGTTTATTGATTAAATTTATTTTGTTGTTTGACTGGATAATTTTTTACAGTGGCAAAATAACTTCACACTGATTCTTCTGAAATTTCACACTGAAATTATTTTGCGAATCACATATTACTTTGGTTAATATTTGCAACATGACAGGCAAACTGGAGCTGCACATCTGGAATTAAATCTAAAGAAAAGGAAGATGAAAGTTTTTGATATGATTGAAAGAAATACCAAGATACTGTTGATTAATAGGGTTATTTTTATAATTGATTCAAGCTGAAATAAGAAAATATGAAAATATATAAATATTAAAAATATGACACTATGAAAATGAATGAATAAATTTATGCTGCTTCAAAATGCTATGTAAATATAAGTAGCTCATTTATAAAACACATTAAAAATCTACGTGTTCTGTATTAACAGTATTTTGTATCAATGTCTCTAAATATATTTATTATCTTCAAAATATTTATTGTATTTATGAATTCTCTTGTTTTTTTTTTTAAAAAAAAACATTTCATTACTTTTATAGTGAAGAACAAAAAAACATAAGAAACAACTAATAACAATTATTTAAAAAAAAATAACTCAAGAATAGTTTAAGAAGGTTTCACACCAAGTAAACTATTTGAAATCATTCATGCAAGTAGGTTATTGCAGTCAAGAAGAACTATTGAATTTTTCTATACTTGAGAGAACTAATGTGTACAAATTTTTTGAAGTTTATATTATTTCTCTCATTTGTGTTAAAAAAGTAAAGATGATATTGTGATAGAAATAAGTAATATGTGATTTCATTTTGGCTTTACTGTAAAATAAATGAGAGAAATGTTAGTTATTATAGTTCACTTCAGAAAAATGCAAATTTGTTGAAGGTAAATTATTCTAGCTGTTAGGAAATTTTCCCATTTATAATGCAAACTAATCATATCAATTTCTTTTCTAATGTAAACTTTAATTTATATTAATATTTAAAAACTTAATTTAATGTTTGATCATGCAATTTGCAGTTTTTTAATGAAATTTTTTTGTTTTAATAAAAATTGGCTTATGTTTGTTAACTGTAATCTTATGTTTGTTAACTGTAAACAGTCGTTTATCGTAAATTCACATGTTTGAAATCTTATTACATTATCTGTTATCAGTAATGAATAAGTTATGAAATTTGAATGCAGTAAACACTAATCTCTATAATAAAAAATAAAGTTTAATAAATTATGATTTATATCCACATTTGATATAGTATAATATGGGTTATTTAAATGTTGTGAATAAAAGTTGCTCAGTAATCAAATTAAAAATAGTATATTTTAACAGCATTTATTAAATTTGCTTGACTAATCATTGTTGATTTGAAATCACAAAAATATTGAGGTTTTTGAAAATCTCAGTGTTTTCAGTTTCTATGGTCATATTGATTAACAGTTAACCATTTACCAAAATTTTATCCTGTGGTCATGATTGGGTGAATGAAAAAGTGAAATGCTATCCTCTGTAGGATAAGGAACTTGCACTGTGATAAGATAGCAGTTTGCTTGTTTAAATTTTTTATTGTCATTTTAGTGACATCAGTTGAGCAAAAAAAAAAATTTTTTTTTCTTTCTGTATACCTCTACCATCCTAAGAAAAGAATAAATGCTTTTGTATAATGTCATAAAAATGATCTGGAAGTTTTACTTTTCTAACAAGCCTTTGGCATAAATTTAAAGTGACACCCTGATTTCTAAAAGTCTTGAAAATGATTTTGGATTTTTAAAATATATATTTTTGATTCTTTAAATTGATTTAGGGAGTTTAAGAAACAAGAATTAAATATTTATAATAGTGAAAATACTTATTTTGTCTGACTGGCAGTATTTATTTAACACAGTGAAACAGTTTATATGAGAAGAAAATTACTACTAGTGTATTATACTTATTTTCAGTTATGCAGTAGATAATCATTTGAAATTTACAAATTCCTTCACACTATTCTGCCAAAGCATGGTAAATGATTTTGCTTTCAATATGCTTTATTTGAAAGTATGAAACTTAGGAAGTCAGAATAATACTGAAACCAATATTTTAAAATAGTTGAATAGTTAAAAATAGTAAATTTAGTGATTAAAGAACAATGGTATGTACATAAAACTATTTCAGGTTAGAATAGTCTTTTTTGTATTCAACTGATATCATGAACTGAGCTTTGTGGAAGTAGATTATTTTTGTATGCGTAAATTGAAATTCTATTTTATTTTTTTTTACTATTGTTACTATCTTGTAATAATTCATACCATTTCACCAATTCAGCTAAAATTTTCCAATGAAATTCCATAAAAGAACTATTATGAGATGCAAATTAGTTCTCTTGAGGGTATTTTTGAAAGTATTAGCTAAAGCTTCAGAAAGTTTAATATAATTTTTATAACTTCCAAATATCCTGATAATATTTCACACTGTATGGGAGAAATTTTAAGAATGTCAAGGCTTTCATTTAGATAAAAATGGAAATATCCACCTATGTTTTAAAAATTTATCACTTTTCTGTTTTGTAAATATGTATATTTTTTAATTTAAAGTTTGGTTATCAAAATATTAATTTAGTTGCCAATTTCAAATCATCTATACATTTCTTAATTTCATGTGATATGTTAAACTACCAAGCATTAATAAACTAATCTCACTATTATTATTGATGATCATCTTTGTAGCTGGCATGAGTCAAACTTTTGAAGTAAATAATAACTAATTTTAATTTGTGAATTACCATTTCACAACATTTATATTTTGAGTTATTGATTTTGAAGAAATCGTTTGACAAAGGTGGTATTAAATGTGGAAATTTTCTATGAAAATATCTTTTTAAAATGTAAATCTCAATCACTTAATAATAAATTTAATAATTATGTTAAAACCTCTGTTGCACCTCCCTGATCTTAGGCCAGAATTGGGCTCTGCCAGTTAGGTAGAAAAAGCCATATGAAAATCTTCGTAATTTAGAGGCAGAGACCAAGCAGAAAACCCCCAATACTTGACTTGCTATTTCCAGAGGTATCATTTCACTTAGAGCGACCGGAACTTATTTAATGTGCCTGTGTCACCTTTAGTGAACCGATCTTTGGTTGTCTCAGGATTTGAACTCGCTATTTTCCAATGATTAGAAGGATGCCCTAACCAACCAAACCTCCTTGACCATCATTCTGTCTATATTTTATCACTATACTGCTTTTTGACAAGATTTCAAAACAATGAAATATATTTTAAATCAGTATCTTTTATCGTTTAATAATATTCAATAATGCATTTTTTCAAGCTAGTCATTTAATAATAGATTATGTAACTGTTTGAGCTTCAATTATGTACATTCTATATTTTTATAAGTAATTATCGGCTATGCAAAGCTATCATGATATTTCACAAGTAAAGGAAATTTTTAATAAACTGAACGAAACGACTGTTTTGAAAGGAAATTAATCGAAGATAATGATAAATGACATAATGAATACATAAAAAAATGTAATTCTTTGGAAATGATTCTTGATTGTCAAATCTTTCTGCAAAAAAATTGAAAAATGATATTAATGTAGTTAGTCTTAAAGAAGATTAAATTTATTTGTAATATTGTATGTGTTTTAATGAATCTAGACAACTGTGGAATATCAAGTTGAGCTAGAAAATGTTCTAGTTATTATAGAATTTTTTTTCGAAATTTTCATTAAATTATATTTCTATAATAATATTTTGTACTTTATTAAATCACAGTTTGAATTGTAATTATTTAATTAATTCGTCTACAACCTAAAAAGGGTTATTTAATTCTCTGGAAATAAAATCCTTGTAAATATATATGGAATTAGCAATTATAATTTGCGTTATTTTGCAGAAAATGTAATCTACCTATAAAACTTGCGTACTTTGTAGTATGTGTCCTAAAATGTGTATTAAAATATAATCCAACTACTTATTTTTCTTTTTTAATATAAAAAGTGTATAGTAGTATTAATGAAGTTATATACGTCTTGGATTTTTGTCAAAAATATCACATATCAGGGCTTACAATCTTTAAAAAGGCTAAATTGTAGAAGCCCGATTTTCTGGACAAATGAGATCGAAACATTCCAGTTTCCCAGAAGTATGGTGTAGTCAAGATAGTGGTAAGATTATCTCAGCAAAGAAATATAATACAAAAGCAAAGCAGTATAATAGTAGATGCTCTCATTTTAACTAATACTCACAGTTTTATGATTTTTCTCTTGTTCTGAACGTTGTCCCATAGACGTAATGATAATTTTAATTCTTATTTACTAACTAAAATTTTGAGAAATACCCTTTGCGACTCATTTTTATGTATTTTTTACATAAAAAATATATTAAATTTTTGTTTTACTTTTCGAGTAAGAAACTTGGATTGACATTTATGTTGTTAAAACCCCCCCGATTTTTTTGATGGAGCAATTTTTCTTTATTTCTGGATCTTGTACCATAAAACCCAACCAACTTGATTTTTTAGTGCAATTTGTGTGAAAATTTCCCTACCTAATTTTACTTCTGCTTTATAGAACATGTGTCAAAGTATAATCAATTGCTTCATTTGCAGATATGGAAGTTATTTTTGCACGGAGTGATCATGTCTTGGAATCTTTCTGAAATTGACATTCTAGATGCAACACACTTGTCAATCTGCTTGGAATGACACTGCCGAAAAATATTTAGGTCATTTTCACAGTAG
Source organism: Latrodectus geometricus (assembly GCA_026290005.1). Lineage (NCBI taxonomy): Eukaryota > Metazoa > Arthropoda > Arachnida > Araneae > Theridiidae > Latrodectus > Latrodectus geometricus. The sequence continues at coordinate 42,022 of JAPDSC010026891.1, forward strand.
AATCATTTTGTTAAAGAAATCACTGAAATTGCTTTAAGTCAAAAACATTTACTTAAATGACTGTGTTAGTCATACATGAATTTCGACAAAAAACTTATTATAGACCAATATTTCATCGCAAGGCTTTTTGCATGTGGATTTATATGCAATATGCACATAAGAAATATTAAATGATTGAGAAGATAATGACCGAGTATTTGAAAGCACATTCAGATATTAAACGAAATAAAATGACTTACTGTGACCATTTGCAAAGCAAATGAACAGTTAACAAGATAGAGGTACTTTTTTAAAAAAAGCAAAAGAAAATTGCTTTCTTTCACTGGAAAAATGTGTGTGTGTGTTTATTTTTTTATTTTTTTAAATTTAGTTTTGGAGCAAAGTGATTACTTTGCAAGATTCTTCATTAATTAAATGAAAATAATTCTTTAACCATAAATTTTATTTAACATGTTTTTCTTAGATGGTGCATATCAATTTTTCTTTCTAATAATACATTATTTATACAGGAAGAGCAGTTTGGTATAAAGATCTAATAGTTATATTTATTTTACCAACTTTCGATTTTAAGGAGTATTTTATCAGTCCTCCCAACTTAGTGAAAACAATATCTACTTTATTTTGTTTTACCCGTATCAGTAATTAATGTTAGGAAGCACCTTCATAAACTGAACATTTACCAAGATTATTACAGATTACAACATTGCCCTAGATTACATACAGATGTGCAGCAACCACAAAACCAGGTTGATTAATAAGTGAAAGACAGGATCAGACAACCATATTTTTTTACTTTTTCTTACAATAGAACAGCTGTATGCAGTTAGGATAAGTGTGAAAGCAGAAGTTTGGGACAGGTGCGCTAGCATATGATCATTATTTTTCACATTCTATCAGTCATGCTATGGGCCAGTTGTGTTGTTTTTCCTGGTGACCAAATCTAACTCTGAATGCAAGAATCACTGGAAAAAAGTTTTAGCTGAGCAGATTCATCTTAGGATGATTTTGCAAGAGGTAGTGTTGTTTTCGGGGAATGTAATGCCACTATTCTTACAATGACACTTGATTAGTCAGGTTTTATTGGAAGTGGAGATGAAATAAAATTTCTGCAATGATCCCAATGTACTCTCCCTACCTCAATATAAAGGAATCGTTATGGTTTGTTTCAGAGCATTTAATTCGGAATTGATATCTCTTCTCCCACAATCTTTATCGAAAGTTATACAAACCTCTTTTAGAATGATGTAATATTCCTTTAAAATTTATTCAGCTTTATATGATTAGATTCCCAGGCGAATCTAACATGTATTGCGTGTCAAAGGCGGTTCTACGCCGCATTAGTAAAGAACTTCTCATAATCTAAAATGTTTCTTTTGGTAACTACATATATGCTATAAATAGTATATCTACTTTATGTGCCATGTTTATAATTCACCAAACTACACTGTTGCATTGTTTCATGGTATATGGTTCCAGACAGTGGGCTCTTAAGCTTTAGCTTTGTTTAGTTAGTACTGAATTCTCTGCTGCGGCATCTTACGTGATTATTTACAATAAAATTTAATAAATATTTGTAAATCTGATTTAGTAATCATCAGAGCAGTTGAGTCACATGTATTATTTTAAATGTAACGCTTTCTACATATTTCTAAAAATTGTAATCTTTTTGAAAAATCTTTTGTCAATTGAAAATTCAGTGTCCAAACTTCGTTATCAAAGTTAATTCAGTGCTTTTATTTCGATTAAGGCTATATTGCTTGACTTTATTTTAGAATGCACTCTTTTTCGCCGCTTAGAAGAAAATATAATTGATTTGTTTTCTTTTGGGGAGAAGGGAGTAAAAAAGTGTTAGTGTGTATGGAAAATCAAACTGAAATAAAAGAACAGAATCGATCACAAAGTGGAAGCTTATTTTTTTAATATTAAAATAAAATATATAAAACGTAAAATAGTTATAGTAATGTCCAGTTTTAAATCAAGGAAACTTTTAGATCTTGGTAGAAATTGAAATTAAATTCAAGACATTAATCTGGGTTTGCCCAACACTTATGTTTAGACCTTTTGCAAACTTAATAATTTTAAACGCTTGAGGGGTTACTAATGCAACAGTCAATATTATATCGATACAAGTGAATACACATTGTTGTTGCGTTATAAATGTCCGATACTCAGATTTAATAATTATATGAAAAAGTTCAGTTTTTATTCATGATACGATATAAAGGTGGTTGTTTACAAAAACCTGTTTAAGTTCATTCGACTGCAAAAGTTCATTAATGCAAAAACTGGATTTTTGTAAACAAAAATATTATAAGCTTTACTCTCCAACATATAGTTAAAGTTTTTTTTGTATTTGCTATAATATGCTACTAGACATTGAAATAGCTTCAACAGGAAGAAATGCAGATAACAAAATGATATTTATTGGACAAATATATTATACTAGAAATAACAAGTGATTAAATTTTCAAAATATTTTACTGGATTGATCCTGAGAAATCAGTACCCAGAACAACCACTTCTGGCAGTAATAACAGCAGTTATACGCCTGGGCATTGAGTCAAAGATTGGATTGCATGTGCAGGTACAGATGCCCATGCAGCTTCAACACGATGCCACAGTTCATCAACCGTAGTGACTGGCGTTTGGTGACGAGCGAGTCGCTCGGCAACCATTGACCAGACGTTTTCTATTGGTGAAAGATCTGGAGAACGTGCTGGCCAGGGCAACAGCCGAACATATTCCGTATCAAGGAAGGTCCGTACAATACAGGCAACATGCGGTCGGGCATTATCCTGCTGAAACGTAAGGTTTCGCAGGGCTCGAATAAAGGGTAGAGCCACGGGTCGTAACACACCAGAAATGTAACGTGCACTGTTCAAAGCACCGTCAATGCGAACAAGAGGTGACCGAGACGTGTATCCAATGGCACCCCATACCATCACGCCAGGTGATGGGCCAGTATGGCGATGACAAATGCACGCTGACAGTGTGCGTTCACCACGATGCCGCCAAACACAGATGCGACCATCATGATGCTGAACACAGAACCTGGATTCATCTGAAAAGATGACGTCTCGCCATTCGTGTGCCTAGGTTCGTCGTTGATCACACCATTGAAGGCGCTCTTGTCTATGACGCAGCGTCAAGGGAAACCGCAGCCATGGTCTCCGAGCTGAGAGTCCATGCTGCTGCAAACGTCATTGAACTGTTCGTGCAGACACTTGTTGTATTCCAAACGACCCCGTTTCTTGACTCACGACTCGTGATGTGGTTGCACGATCCATTACGGCCATGCGGATGATATGCCTGTCTTCTCGGCTGCAAGTGATAGGTGGCCGTTGAGATCCCGCATGGCGTTCCGTATTACCGTCCTGAACCCATCGATTCCATATTCTGCTAACAGTCATTGGATCTCGACCGACGCGAGCAGCAATACTGCGATAAGATAAGCCGCAATCCCGGTACAATTCGACCTTTATCAAAGTCAGAAACGTGCTGGTACGCATTTCTCCTTCTTACACGAGGGATCACAACAACTTTTCACCAGGCAACAACGTTCAAATGCAATTTGTGTATGAGGAACCGGCTGAACATTTTCCTCATTTAAACGCAATGTAGGTGTCGCTACTGGCGCCTGCTTTGTCTGAATGCGCTGAAAAGCTAATCTTTTGCATATTATAACACCTTCCTTTCGTATAAATTTGACGTCTGTAGCATGTCACCTTCTTGGTGTAGGAATTTTAATGGCCAGTAGTGTAGATTCTCCTGAAAAAATTCTGTTGTAACTCCTGTTTGAATTATTTCTCCCCTTAGCAGATTAACTTAAAATGACAACCAAACCTAGAAGTTCTAACTACTTTTTTTACATTCAATTATTTTATATTATACTAAGCTATAAATTGAGATTAATTAAGAAATAAATTAAGAAAATCTCAATTTATAGCTTTTCCAATTTCTTAATATTAATTAACCAAATTGAGCTTTTTAAGAATTTACAAATACTACATTATTACATAAAATTTAAAATAAACATTCAACTAAAGTGAAATGATAGGGTTAAATTTCTTTCACAGTGGATAAACGAACTGTGTTTAATCTTAATGAAAATTTACTTGTTTTAATTTAGAAATGAAATAAAAAAATTAGTGGTTTGTGAAACTTACTCCTGAAGTTAGATAAATGTATAACTTTTGAGATGAATGAACCATAGTAGAAAATATTTTGTTAATCATCAAAGGCGCATCTTTAATTTTTAAGATAACTTGTAACTAATGTTTTGTAGTTTCCTGCAATATCGCGTCTTGATAAGTTCAATATGATATGGGCAGTAAAACTCATTGCACTTTTAGAATAAACGGTATCATGATTTTTTTTTTCCAAAATCATCTCTGTATTGCTAATTGGATACTCAAATGTAGCAAGAAACGGAATTTTTAAATATTTAAACGAAGGATGTTAACGAAGACTGAAGGAAAAAGAAAGCTTGATTCAATATGTACATTTAATATAACTAAGTGATATGAAACATTTAATTTTACCCTCAAACAACTCTAGTTAGAATTATAGAATAATTTGAGTATGCTGAAAAAATTTTAGTTTTCCCATGTAAAGCGAACTTCCTATCCGGCTATCTTCGAAGCTATAACGAACTTCCTATCCGGTTCGTAAGTTCGACTCACATTTCTTTCGTTGATATTCACTTTAAATCGTGGATCCAATTATCTCTCACGTGTGCAAAGTGACTGTAAAAACAAATAAACCTTTTATAGCTTAACAGCAATCTTGGCATTTGAAGCAAGAATTTACACATTCATGAAAAGAAAAGATAAAATATCACCTTTCCCGAAACTCCATTTAACGCTATCAAGTAAATAGATCTTAACTATTAAAGAATGATACTGTCCCATAAGAAAAATATTAATAAACCTAATTAATCATGAGCATTTAATCACATCTAGACGATGTATGAAAAATAACCGACTCTTGTGTGTAACGTTATCTTATAAAGTTAAGAATACCTTGCACATGATTCTCCAAAATAAATTCCTATTTAGCCACAAAAATTGTTTTGTTCAAAACTTGTATTTGATAGCTCTGTTCTTCAGTTGATGGACTACGTTATACTTGGATTTTTGTTGTGGTTCGAAATCCATTTAAAGCTGTTATATTATTTTAGTCTTCCTGTTATATTAGTTCTGTTATATTAGTCCTCTTGTATTAAGAAGTGACCGTTGAGCGTAAACTAATTAAACAATTAATACGTAAATATGTTTTGATATTATTATAACCCTTGATTTTAAGACATTAATTTATTAATAGCTTTAATTGCTGAATGTATATAATTTTCTCAAATGTATGCAACCTTAAAGAGCTTTAAAATTGAACATCGTAAGTTTTTTGTGTGTGTATGTTGATATAGGAGTTATATTGTCGTGCGTTTTGAAAGCTATAATATATATTGTTTTTTACTTATAAAACAGCAATGACTTATTACTAGCAGTTCTCAGAATTCCAAATATGTTAATGTTTGTGAATGTAACTGTTATAAAGCTATATCTTTCGATAATATACCACAATATATCGTGCCTTTTCTCAAAATTTGATTGATACTCTAAGTTATACTATTTATTGTACCATGATTGTTAGGTCGAGTTTAAACTATTAAAGCACTAGAGGTGTTACGGAAAAAAAAAGTTGTAAATTTATTAATAAACCTATTTCTTGTTGATAAGAAAATAATGGATTGAATATCTTTATAAACTATTTTAAATTATTCTGTGTTTTTAGGCAAGAAAGGTTTGAAATTTGGCAGTTTTGTTCTCATTTGTATTACAAAGAGAGCCGTTCAAATTTGATTTAAAAGGTTTATATTGGTAAGAATAAAACGTGTCTTCAGAATACAAAATACTTTTATTAAGCATAAGGTACAGTGTTAATTCAAATCAAATAATATATTTTATTTTGAATTCCAGTTATCCTTTAAAAGCATATTTTTGTCGTTTTTTAACTATGTATTTATTGTATAAAAATAAGATTTTCTTACTTTGTTTATGTTAATAGATTTAACTTCCATATGAATGTACAGTAAAACTTCTTTCCATACGCTTGTTATTCTCTGTTTATTAAGAACAAATCGATATTGTTGAATTATTACCCTTAAAAATAATATATTTTGTCACCATGAAATTAACAGGTGTAATTTTTACTTGCATATTTATTTTTTTTCCAAATGTATATAAATATATTTGCTCCTTCCATTTCTTTAACCCAAAAATTTTTAAAATGTTTGTTTTTATTTTTCTATTTGCAAAGTTTTTGATTATTTGTGGAAATTAACATCTAAGGCAATACTAAAGATAAAAATGTAACTTATATAAATAAGTAAATTAAAGTATTGGAAATGTCATTACTATTCTAATATCTTGCGTAAAATTCATTTTAGATTCGGATAGACTCATGTTCCTGTAAAGGGCTAAAAAGTTCTACACTATGATTTTTTTTCTCATTTAAAATAATGGGGACATTTTCTTAAAGATTTTCATTTAGTTTGACGACATTACTTTCGTGTTATATAAAATTAAATCATTTTTCCATTTCCGACGTACTTGTGAAATACTAATAAAAGAATTAAACTAAACCAAATTATTTGAAGTATTTTTGAGAAGAGGAAGGAAAAAAACGAAATTTAATTCATCATCATAGTTAAAAAATAAAATTTCAAGAAAATTCGTTAAAAGAGGTTTTACTGTATTAGCTATTGTTTATTTGCGTATGATTTGCATTTAATATTATTATATATTGAAAATTGAATTAAATTCTATAGTTGCATTTATTTTAAATGTATACCCTGTAGTTAAAAAGTGCATTTCTTATGCATATTAATGAAGGCGAAATGTCAGGTCTGAGGTTCTATCGCCGGCCCGGGAAAGGCTGACTGAACCTTTCGTCCCTTTGGTGGGTCGATAAAACTGAGTACTAAATATGCTTGAAAACTAAACACTGAAGGTTTCACTTTAGGCTGTGACCACCTAATTTGGACACGTGCTTTGTACCCCAGAACCCACGGTCAAGAAAACAGCAACTGTAGACCTTGACACCTGATAGGCTGTCTTGCCACATAGTTTAGATGTATAATGATATGCTTATAATTTAAAATAATGTTTGTGTTATGTAGTTTATCTGCAAAGTTAGTTATAATTCGTAGCTCCGAATCACGCCTCGCATTTAGATTTTGGTTAAATTTGGAATCCATTTAAACTTTGCTTCAGTAACGCTTGTGTCAAGCCGTAGTAGCTCAGTCGTGAGAGCGTCGTTCTCGCGACCCAAAGGATGTGAGTTTGATTTTAGAACCGGAAGGCCTATGTTCTCTAATGGCGACTGGGCACGTTAAATATACCATGGTCACAAAATCTAAATCAGTACCTCTGGGGTGGGCATGCTGGGTTAGAAACTTCTTTTTGGTCTCTGCTTCCAAAATAAAACTGACTTGTAGTGTTGCCATCAAATATCATCTCAACTAGGGGGAATAAACTCTTCAGGCTTGACCAGGAGCTGCACTCGTTGTCAGGTGCTGTAAATGTCAGAATTGAACTTGATTGGATTTGTGATTTTTACAAAATCCTAAAGTAAATATTATTAACGCATTAATAGTCTTAATGTATATTTTGACACGCGTTACCATGTATATGCTGAAGAATGGAAGAAGTTCTTGTAAGGGAGATTAAAAATCTTCAAATAGATTGTTTGTTTGCGTCGTTATCTAAATATTTTTGGGGCTATACTGTTAAAAAGAAGCTAATTGATGGTGGGAATGTATTATATTGTAAATAATTTTTTTCATGGAATTAACTTGTTATACAGCGTCATTGATTATTGCCATGTACCTTTCCCCTAATTCTAGGTAGCAGAAGCTTCGCTTATCAGGATGATATTTTACATAACACTTGTATTATGTTATAAAAACAAGACATAGTGCTTTATTGCCTCGTCCTTTTTGGAATTGAAATTTGCATTTTCGATCCTTGTAATTGTTGCACAATTAAAGAAGCGATTTTGCGTTTTTGCTTTCTTCATGCATCGGTTTGAATGACCAGCTTGGAAGTTTCTGGCGTTTTTATCTTCTCTTGAAAATGGCTTACCGTTAGTTAAAAGTTCAGCAATACTTTCAATATACTGTGGATGTGCTTCTACATCTTTATACTATATTGTTCTTAAGCACATCATGAAGGCTTAAAAATATCAGCACTCTTAGCCATATAGCTAATCCCCACGTTGCCAAATTTTTGTATTTTGAAGTGTTTATTATATATGTCATTATAGATTAAAGCTACAAATAAGAAAAAGTTGTGAAATATAAATTTACAATTTAGTTAAGTTATACTGTTTTAAATATTACTTATATATTTTAAATGTTTGAATAATATGGACATCGGCAGACCTTGTGATTTGTGAGCTCAGTCAACATTTGGAATTCGAGAGGAAGAAAGAAAATTTCCTAATATTAAAATTCAGGAAAACAAATCTGAGCACGATGAAGGAAATTCTGCCGACGCCCATATTGAATAATGTTAGTGTCTTCTCGTTCATTTTCAACTGTGTAAAATGTAGTTTGTCTTTAAAAATGTATACCTTATTTTTGGAAAATTTTTAGTTAATTTGTTTAGTTAGAACAGTATTTATTAATCAGTAATTGTTTGTTTATCAACTTACAGTTATAACTGAGGATTACTGTTGCCTCTGTTAATGCCATTAAGTGGCATTGACAACACCAAGTGAAAAAGACGTGTTATTTAGAATGAAGCATGAACGAAAGAATATGAATTTTTGATGACTGCTATTCGCAATATAGAAATTATGAAGAGACTGAGCACATAGAGAAAAGTGAAAATGTTCCTGTTATATTGACAATTTTAATCATTAGAGGCAAAAGTGAATACAAAACCAAGGAAATGAATGTCGGATTAGAAAAGAAAGTTAATGAAACCAAATTCTTCAATTCTTTAATTTTATCAAAATGAAATATTGCTAACTATTACAGGAAAAAAGTAATATTTCTAATTGTGGAGACCTTTGCTTCCCAAGTATTTTTCTTGTCTTAAATAATCATCATTAGAAAAACAACAGAAGTAAGAATCAACGCAGCCAAGAAGTATAATTTTGATATTTAATTTTATTAAGCTGTATTTTAAGTTATGAAATAAAATTTTTTTTATTTGTTTCCATCGTTTTTCCATGTAGTAAACTTATTTAAAAATTTGTGTATCATCATTAATTTCTAAATTGGCCAGTTCGCAAAATTACTATACATTAGAAAATGTTTTTAATTAGTGAAATATAGGGTGAATTTTAAAAGTATAAAAGAAGAAGACTATTAATTTTAAGTGATTTAAGAAAAAGAATTAAAATTGCTATAAATCAATACAATTTTAATAAGGAAATTTAATCCTTTCTGATTAAAAGACGTTTTTTGAACTGTCGTCTCTGTAGCTGCCCTTCCTTTAAATTTAGTAATACTATAAAATCGAGATATAAAATAACGAAACTAACATTTACAAAACAACTTTATACCATATGAGAAATCTAAAAATTGATACTTAACTTCACATACACATTTCAAAATGATGAAAATTGAAGTTTTCTTTGAATGATGAATTTATACAGTTAATACTCTTTCTCTTTTTACATATACATATGTATGTATATATATCTATATGTATATTTTAAATCTATATATTTATATCTATATATATGTGTGTGAGTGTATATATATATTTGTATGTACACTACTGGCCATTATAATTGCTACACCAAGAAGGCGACATGCTACAGACGTGAAATTTATACGAAAGGAAGAAGGTGCTGTGATATGCAAATGATTAGCTTTTCAGCGCATTCAGACAAAGCAGGCGCAAGTAGCGACACCTACATTGTGTTTAAATGAGGAAATTGTTCAGCCGGTTCCTCATACACAAATTGCATTTGAACGTTGTTGCCTGGTGAAAAGTTGTTGTGATGCCTCGTGTAAGAAGGAGAAATGCGTACCAGCACGTTTCTGACTTTGATAAAGGTCGAATTGTAGCGTACCGGGATTGCGGTTTATCTTATCGCAGTATTGCTGCTCGCGTCGGTCGAGATCCAATGACTGTTAGCAGAATATGGAATCGATGGGTTCAGGACGGAAATACGGAACGCCATGCGGGATCTCAACGGCCACCTATCACTAGCAGCCGAGAAGACAGGCATATTATCCGCATGGCCGTAATGGATCGTGCAACCACGTCACGAGCCGTAGTCAAGAAACGGGATCGTTTGGAAGACAACAAGTGTCTGTACGAACAGTTCGACGACGTTTGCAGCAGCATGGACTCTCAGCTCGGAGACCATGGCTGCGGTTTCCCTTGACGCTGCGTCATAGTCAAGAGCGCTTTCAATGGTTTGATCGACGACGAACCTGGGCACGCGAATGGCGAGACGTCATCTTTTCAGATGAATCCTGGTTCTGTGTACAGCATCATGATGGTCACATCCGTGTTTGGCGGCATCGTGGTGAACGCACACTGGCAGCGTGCATTCGTCATCGTCATACTGGCTCATCACCTGGCGTGATGGTATGGGGTGCCATTGGATACACGTCTCGGTCACCTCTTGTTCGTATTGACGGTGCTTTGAACAGTGCACGTTACATTTCTGGTGTGTTACGACCCGTGGCTCTACCCTTTATTCAAGCCCTGCGAAACCCTACGTTTCAGCAGGATAATGCCCGACCGCATGTTGCCGGTATTGTGCGGACCTTCCTTGATACGGAAAATGTTCGGCTGTTGCCCTGGCCAGCACGTTCTCCAGATCTCTCACCAATAGAAAACGTCTGGTCAGTGGTTGCCGAGCGACTGCCTCGTCACCAAACGCCAGTCACTACGGTTGATGAACTGTGGCATCGTGTTGAAGCTGTATGAGCATCTGTACCTGTACATGCAATCCAATCTGTTTGACTCAAACCCCAGGCGTATAACTGCTGTTATTACTGCCAGAGGTGGTTGTTCTGGGTACTGATTTCTCAGGATCTATCCAGCTAAATTTTTTGAAAATTTAATCACTTATTTCTAGTATAATATATTTGTCCAATAAATATTCTGTTATCTGCATTTCTTCCTTGTGTAGCAATTTTAATGGCCAGTAGTGTATATATATATATATATATATATACATATATATATATATAATGTATGTATGGCTGATGTTTATTTTCTATTAGAAAAGTTTCGAATTCATGTTTTTTTTTTTAATTAATTTCTTATTAAGAAATATCATGTAGGATCAGCTGAAATATAATTTTTATAACCATTAATTAAATAAAAGAACCATCGTTTCTGTGTTCGTTTTGTGATAAAATAACTTCGAAGTCGAAATTGTCCGTTGTATTGAAAATGGTAACTTAGATTTAAAAAGATGGCTTAACGTATTCTATTAAAAGACAACTGACAATATTATTTTATTTGCTGTTAGAAATGCTGTGGAGCTTTCTAAATTTTCTCAACCGAAAAGTACATTATTGGCCATTTAAATGGCTACACCAGGAAGACATACAAATAAAATGGTTTTCTTTGGAAAAATATTACACTAGAAATAATAGGTGATTACATTTTCAAGAAATTTGAAGTAAAAGAAAGAAATCAGTACCCAGAACAACCATTTCTGCACACCGTTTATGCTGTTAGGCATTAAAACAAACAGAAATTAGTTGGCGTATGCTAATACAGCTCCTCATGGAACTTAAATACGATGCTCGGCAACCATCGACTAAACATTTTATTGGTGAGAGATCTAAAGAACGCGTCAGATCAGTAGCGTAACATTTTTGGTTTCTCAGTTATTGAAAGGCCTATTTGTTATGTTTATGTGTCCAAAAGTTGACGAAGCTCTGATCACCGAATTGACAGTCCATGTTGCCGCAAACGTCTTCGAATTATTCCTTCACACTTGGTATGTCTTGCAAACTCCAATTTTTGATTCTGTTCTCATGACGTCACTACCTTCCATTAAAATCATACTGGTAACATGTTTATCTTCTCGGTTGTTAGTGATAATGGGCCTTTGAAATCCTGCATGGAATTTTGTAAATAACCGCCTTGATCCCGTGGATTTCATGTTCTCTAGACAGTTATGGGATCTCCACCAACCTGCGTTTATATATTGCGGTACGATAAACTGCAATTCTCTTATATTAAGCATCATAACTTCAACATTCGTTTTCAATTTATGTGTGAGAAACTAGCTGTATAATTTCTTCATTTTAACCTATATTTTACGTTTTACTATCACCACCACTTAATTTATAAGGATACTTAGAAAGTTATATCACAGCATCTTGTTCCTATGATGTAAATTTCAAGTGTGCGGCGTCTTCTCTTGATGTACCAATATTTGGCCAGCATTGTGTAATAGAAACGAGAACGTTTTGCTTTATTCGACTAGTTAAAAAGTAATCAAATAGTTTCAATTGGGAAAAGGGTAATTCTCAATTAACTCCATGTGCGATTAATGTTTCGTTGAAAAATTTAATACAATGATTTATATATATGTGAGGAAAGTTTTAAGCATGTTTTTCATAATAAATACCTTATAATTTACAAATGATATTTAACAGCCGAATAAAGAATAAAATCATTACAACCAAAGAATTGAAATTCAATATTTTTCCTTGATGGGTGACAATATGCATGGAGAAAATCGCATCGAACTTGAAGTATTATCATGTATACTTTAAGAAATCAGTGGCTGTTGCATATGTTCTCATATAACACTATTTTAATCTAAGAGACAGAAGCGCTTAATCGTTGCGATGTTATTTGTGTTCTGTCATGAAAATGACTCCAACTATATTAAATGAACTTAGTGGATAGTTTAGAATGAGATCAGTAGTTGATATTACCGTTTTATTAATCGAATATTAATCCCGTAGAAAGTTTACGGTACCAATGTGTTTGTAGCAGTATTTAGTGAAGTTTAAGTGTATATTTCTGCAAGAAACAGCATATGCATTAAATTTTTATTATCGTTGATGAAAAAAGTACCTACGAGGTGTTCTTAAAACAAATAGGCAATCAAGATATTCGTACTGAGTATTAAATGACTGAAATATTAGTCTTTAGTGAACCAAAAATCAGAGATCTTATGACATTTTTATAACTAACCAAGAAATCTTGGTTTGTTTTTCGACATATTTAATTTCTTTGGTCAAATGCATTGAAATTATCATTTACTTTGCCTTTAAAATTTTTTCCTTCATTTTTTTGTACGATTATAAATTATTTTTTGGGTTCCTTAATGATCAAATGAGGAATAGTACCAAATCTTTTTAAAGTTAACTGTACACTATACTAAGCTGAATTGTGAATTGAGGTAGAAATTAAAATATAAAAAATCTTAGATTTCGATGTTTATTGTTTTTATGTATAATTCTAATACTTATCCGTGGAAAATAAATCTTTATGGATAATTCCATTGTTAAATTTCTTTTATAACGTGAAATGATGTAGTTCGTAATGTTGGGTGAAATTGGAATATTTTGGTAGCATAATAAATTATTTCATTCCATGTTTCGGGATTGAGTCTTGTGTAACTACTGTTTGGATATTTTTAAGTCGAAAGCATTAATTCACTTCATATTCGCGCAATGAAGCGAAATATTAAATCTCCTGTATTTGCGATGAACTTCGCTTTTTAAAGCAATTTTCTATTGTACAAATGTACATGAATTTTTATTCAATTATAACATCCCTGTGTTGAAGTTTGTATATGGATTAGTGTATTTTGTACTAAAAGGTGTTACACAAAATAATTTGTTAAGTAGCACGTGCTAAATTTATTAAGAGAAAAGTATTGTATGTGAAATAAAGTTAATGAAATGCTTAGTTCACATTGATGGGAGAATAAAGACAATTTTATTAATTTCAAATTATTTCGTGTTTAACGAAAATTGTTGAATTTATACATGAATTTAATTTAAAAAGTAATGTGAAAGTCACACAACACAGTTTTGCTTATAATTTTTTAAATTAGAAGAAATTTAATTCTGGTTCCACAGATACAAAAAGGGTGAATCAAAAATATTAATGTATTTCTAATTCGCTATAAAATAAATCTAGTAATTTTAGAGATGAATCAATATTAAAAAAAATAAAACAAAGTAAGGAAAATATTTATATCTCCAGATGTCCATTTTATTGCTTCATAAAATTAAGCTTTAAATCTAAAAAATGCTTTCAATGTCAAATGTATGTTAACTAAAAGCATTTGACAGGTGTTGATAATAAAACGCATGTTACATGGTACGCAAATAAATGTATAATAAGCGAGAAAATGTCATACCTTGGTTCGTATTCGTTCAATGTAAATAAGAATCAATAAATGTAAAATTTGAAAGAGTGCTTCTAGTGAGCTTATTTGTTATTTGAATTTTATATTTAATGTTGATAGGCATCATAGCTATGTTATACTAATTTGAACTTACGGTGTTGGAAGAATAGTTTGCTCAAATAAGTTTTATCCGGATAATGAACTTCAAATTCATTTCGAAAACTTAAATGTAGAAAAATAGTACCAAATGCAAAATTGAAATAGGTTTGTAAATGCATAAAAGACATGAATCATTACGAATTTTAAAATCTTGATTGAAGAAACTTCTGTTCTTTGATGATTTTAACAAAACTGTGTGTGTTTGAGATGATATATATATATATATATAATTATATTTAAAGTCTGAAAATTAAGTTCGAAAAGTGGACAGAAAGCTTTTCTAAGAGTTGATTGAAATGGATTAATTATTTGAACTTGTATACTTAAATAAAGGTTTTAAAATCAAGCGCGCGCGCGTGATCTTGTTTATTGAACTAAAACTCAACTCGGTGGACAAAATTATAATTTGTACAGTAATTTTATAATAAGGATATTAGCAACGGTGTGAATAAGGGTAACTGAAACCGAGAGGCAAGAGTGAGACAAGTTTTCGAAAATTAATTTGAGATAAAAAATTTTTAGAGAGGGAAATCATCCATTTCATAAACCGTGAGTGAAAACATATTTTAATCAATTCGCTATCTTTTCATAACTACAATATCCATAAGTGTAATAGAATTGTTTGACGACAGTTCAAGGGGATTTTTCCATTACAAGGGGATTAAAATGAATTAAAGTTTTATAACACTTTAACAGCACGATTAAATTTATTATTGAAAGTCAGTATTTGATTTTTGAGCTATAGAGAAAGATTTTTCAGAAAATATGATGAATGTAAGATTATATTGTATATAAATATAGGTTTTCATTGCATTAGTATCTTGTTATCCTAAAGGTTAGTTGCATAATAGTCTGGGATAATATCTAACTGAGAATTACTTCTCATCTCAAAAATAAGATTTTTTTTATTTACTAATGCATGATACCTATAGTTTAAAGGGCCATTTTTTTTATATATATTTAATAATTTTCTTCCTTGTATTACTTTTTTTTTGTATTATTAATGGAAGTGATTTTAATTTTCAAAAGCTTAACATTTAAAAAAAATTGAAATTATAGAGAATTTTCACATGAACTTTTTACTCATTTGTTATTGATATTTTTTCACTTATTGCTATAATTACAATCAGCTTATTTATATTAAAAACGAAATTATAAATATATGGTGCACCTATACGCTGCAGAACTGACACGTCATGCTGTAAGAAATTCACTTAATTTTAATGTTGAAATCTAGGACTTAAATAATTTTGATGCTCACAATGTCTGATACACATTTTTTTAATCTCATTATTAATGACAACATTGTTGCGCGACATTTTATCGTGCCAGAATGCTACTCAAATTGTTATTTAAAACCCTTGCTCGTGTGATATATTTCCATTATTTAACTTTTGACATGTATTTCAGCTGTGACATAAGTTTTGTAGGGATGCAAAAAAAAAAAAAAAAAAATGTTTTTGCAGACATTTCCTTTTCTAATCAAAATGCCAAATTAGCTTCAAATAATAACAGGGCCTTCCCAAAGCGCGCTGTTGTAACTATTCTTATATTAAAGAGAAATGTTTTCTTCGTTTTTCTTAATTATTTTTTAATTTTTTAATGAAAATTACATTTAGAAATCTATTTGATATGTTGAATAAGATATGTCTTTTATTTATTTGAAAGTTCTGACGAGTATTTTCTGTTTTCATAATAAGAATTATTATGAAGAAAGACTGAAATATTTTAATATCCAGATAAACGGAGCTTGGACCATACGTTTGAGCTACCGTTTTCGAAGCCTGTAAAGCGATGTCTACCGTTTTTGGTGGTTCTGGAAGGGAGATAACACGTTTCGAAATAGAAAGACTAGAGAACTTTTTCGACATCAAATCCAATAATACTTGGCGGGCTTGGCGTTGCCAAGTGTCATTAGTAACAATAATAACAAAGTTTTGTAATTTCATTAACAAGCTGTTTCAGAATCATTTAACATTCAGATTCATCTATATAATCTATTATGAATTATTATTTAAAAATGTTTACTAAATATTTAGTACTCGTGCTTCTCTCAACAGAATTAATTTTCCTGGGAGAATAGTTAAAAGCCTTAACTGTTTTCTGTTATATATGATTATTATCTGCCGAGAAATATCTTATATTAAAGAGAAATGTTTAAATTTTATTTGTAATTATTTAAAACCGAGCTTTTTTCATACGTAAAACTTGAAAATTTTAGTGTTCGCAGATCCCGGAAAGTGTTAAGAGATTAAAAATTTTTTTAAAAAAACAGAAGTTTTAAGTAAAGTTCCTGATTTTTAAGAATTTTTAAAGAATGTATAAAATAACAAAATATTATTAAAAAAATTATTTAATCTTTCATATAACGAAAACTTTCATAATTATTTAACTCATAAATATGTCAAATAATTTAGTTGGACGTATTTCCGTGTGTAAAAATAAAAAAGGCTCGCTTTAAATTTGGTGATTATCTCAGTTAATTTAAACTATTAGAGATTTTTTGCAGTTATCAATTTACCTTGATGTTTATAACAGTTCGGATTTGACTTAATTGGAATTGATTAATTGGTGGACCGGGTCAAATTAATTCTCAAATATAAAAAGTGGGACTACAAAGCAATAAACCACTATCAAGAATTAAATAAAGTTATGAATTTTTTAAAAACTACATGTCTTCCTTGTATGTCATTATGATAATGTTGATGATAATGTTGATGAATACTTGAAGTTTTACGTATTTTTTTAATGGGCATGTTTTTCAAGAACAATATGTTTCACATTTAAAGCAGGAAATTAATGCGAAAAATAAGTATTTCTTTTGTAGTGAAAGTATGTATGTAAGAAATCTTTAATACTGATTCAGCTAGTAAATCTCGTGTTTATTTTTGTAGTAACTTGAGATTAAATTCAAAGTACTTTTCTTTACTAGCATCTTGCATAAGCAATCGTAATAGGTCTTTCGCGTGGTTATAAAACTATTTCTACCGTCTGTTTGTAACTAATGAGTTTTCGGTTGCCTAATTTCTTGGTTAAAAAACTTTGAAAGAAACTTGTAAAGTATATCTTTTAATTTGACACAGTGTCTTGAAAAATCTAAATTCAACTACAGCGCTGAAAATTGGAAGGGGTTATGGGCTTTCCAATAATTAATTTTTACTTTTCAAACGATAATTTTCTCTCAGGAAGCTTTGTTAAAGTTTGCATTGGTTAGTGCCATAGAGAGGAGATCGTTACCTGAATTGCATGTTTTCGAAATTGGGTTATTAGAACTATCTTAAAATTTTGTTTCCCTGAATTGTGGAATTTTTCGGAAACTGATATTAGGACTGTTGAAAGACTAAAGTATATTTCAATCTTGAAAGCGGTCATTTACACCCAGTAATGGAATAACATAAATACAATTCCTTTTTATTCTAAAATAATTTTTAATTTTGTTGAATTAAATTCCATATTACTTTTTGAAATTGCTAGTATTTATTAGTTGATGTTTTTCAAGTTACGAATGAAGTCGTACATTGCTTAAAAAGTATGTCTAAGCTTAGGTCAATTTTCTTTTGAAAATTTAATGAAATGTAAACTATTTTTAATGTAAAGCTTCTAGTCTTGCTCGCTTTATGAAGCTTTTTGATTGAATCACTAAAAATTATGCATTATATAGCACTTAATATGTAATATTTTTATTTTTGCCCCAAAATAAACAACAAACCTATTTAAACATTGAAAAAATTTTCATGTATTTAAAATTAGGGCCTGAATTCGCAATCATTTGATGCTGAGTTGACAGCAGAATGGTTAACGCTCTAGCCTTCAGTTCCTTAACTCATGGGTTCAAATCCCTCATCAGACTTGGATGTTTTTATGGCTCGTGATCTAATTTAAATCGTTGATTCCGATCCAATCATCAGTGGGAAAGAATGACCGTTAAGTGATTTACAAACCAAACTATTTTACTATTTTGAGTCATTTAGTGATTTGCCGTTGCAACTTACGATCTTCTCAATTTATTGTGTATATCAAGATATTCTGAATTAAACAAGTCTACAATTTTTTTTTCGGAAGTTAGCTTGAGCACAAATTGGTTTCATTTTTTTTATTTTTGTTTAGTTGGTTTTAAGAAGAATATAATGTATATATCATGTCCATGAATATTTAAAATGATATAGGATTCCGAAATTTGAGATGTTAATGTATTTTTTGGAAATCTGAGCTGAAAAATACATAAGTTGAAAAAAGATTAATTTTGTCTTAAAGTTATTAATCTTATTAATGCAAGAAAATGCTGTATCTTATAATTACCATATAAATTAAAATCTATCTAAAATTTTAATTTGTGGTAAATATTAACTTAACAAATGACTTTTAAATATTATATAAGTTACCTTTTTACTTACATATTGTAATATACATTTCTTAAGTCTTAAAGATAATTCTTGATTTTTCAGATAGGGAATATTCATAAAAAATCTTCATTTGGAATCAATGAAAGTATTTTTTAAAGCTTTTTGTACCTATTCTTCTATGAAAAATTTCTATAATGTAAATTATATTCTTGATAGATGAAATAGTTAAAAAAGTAAATTAATAGTCGTACCTTGCCCTTCATTATAATCTTACAATGTAAAACGTGTAGTATTTGACATTCATACCATTTTATGTGTGAAGGATATATGTATAATAAGGTAGCGTATTTTTGCTGTATTGGCGGTATTTTTATTTTAATATCTATTAAGTTTGAGCGTAAATCTTAGAGAAAAATGTGGATGCTTTTCTTTCGATGTTTTAGTATTATCTCCATTCATAAGTTTACATTCTACAACATATGCAAATAGCTGATTGAACTGCTCTTGTGCGATGTTAATACATTACAAATATCATTAGAATTTTTTTTTTAAGTTTGAAACTTTTGAATTCACTGAACAATAAAAATAATTTTGCCTCTAAATTATGATATAAATTCGCCACCTAAAATATAAACATTCTATTTAAATAATATTTAGGTCCAATTATTTCTAGTATTCGTTAAATAATGGTAGGCTTAGTTAATGTGTATCTGCTGCTCCTATTATATGTAGAACTCGTATTTCACTTTCCTTGGATATAAAGGATCGTTGTGGATTGCTGATCGCGTTATTGTACTCCCAAATGTATCTAAAATTTTCTCCTAGTGTTTCCTGAAGATTTGCCCATACCTGCAGCTCTTCTGCTGTCAATGTTCTATTTGTTAGTAATATATCAGTCAATATGTTTTTCTTATTAGTTAATTAATAGTCAATAATATATTTTCTTTATTATTAACCTAACTTTTGTGTTTGGAACATCATTAGTGAATAGTCTTCAAAAATAAGATTTGCTCTTCAACAAAATTTATAACTAGTTATTAATAATGTACAAAGGTTAATATCTTCGTCAATGTAATTGGAGAAATCAGTTTAGTTAAAAGGCTGGGATCCATATTCAATTATTTCAAAATTGAAACCATAGACGTTATGGTTACTAATTTTGTAAAAACTTTAACTTAAACTTCAAAATCTATGCTATTATAAATTTTAGTCTTGAAAAAGTAGGATTAGTCATCAACGTCCAAGAAATCTTTTCTTCTAAACATTGATGCATCACAAAAAGAATAGTTGGGGCAAAATGATTATATTTAAGTTATCAATTATCAAGTGTTACTTGAGTTTATTAGTTATTACTTAATAATTGATTACTTAAATATAATTATTCTGCCCTATTATATTTATAATACAATAAGTATTAAAACCTTGTAAAATTTTCTAGTTCTTAAAGTAAATTAAAATTTTTAAAATCTGTACGTAGAGAGGATTTCTTTTCTGATTAGTCTAAGAATTGAACTAATAGTTTATTGAGTGCAAAGAGTAAAGACCCAAGATAAGGAGAGAAAGAAAAAATTTCCTCGATTTTTGTTGCTTAATACCCATTGTAACTTGGAAATAAAAAAATGCTGTGCTTTTATTTAATATTGTTAAAGACTTTTATGGTGTTTAAAAATTAAAATGTGAGTTATTTTTTATTTAATGCAATTTTTTTCGCTTGAAGCATTTTAAATGATTCAATTTTTTGTGAAATAAATGAAATTTTTTTGGGACAATCGGTTTCCTTAATTATGAGATGTTCTGAAATTTGTTGTGTAACTAAAGTATTGTATATAAAATAAAACAACACTCACAGAAAAGTATTCTGTTTTTTTTTTTAATTTAAAAAAAAATCACATTATGGTTGTGTGAATTAAAAGTATTTTCTTACAAGTATTATTTTTCTGTAATGCCTAAAGTAATTAGTTAACATCCTTTATAATGTATGATTCAATAATAAATTTTTTATTAGAAAAAAATTCGAGTGAAATATTTTAATTGAAAATTTCAAGTTTTCTAACATCTACATGAAAAAGTTAATATAGAATATTCATTTTTTACGTTTTTTTCTTAAAATTATTGTAACAAAATAATATACAGAACCGATTATATCTTCACATCTTTTTATGTAGTGAAAATTTTTTTAAATCAAGATTCTCCATATTAGTATTTAAAAAAATACTAGATGTTCTTGAATCACTTCAGTAAATCATGTTTCGAAAATAAGTTTCGTACATTAAGTATTTATATTAGGTTTTTTGAATTGTATGAATGTAGATTTAGGAAAACAAATTATATATATATATAATATATATGAATTATATCAATTTGAATTGAGGAAAATTAAAAATTCAAAGGGGAGTTAATTTTTATTAATTAAATTAAAATTTTTAAAAAATTAAAAATTTTTCTTGTGTAACGATCAAATCATTCATGTAAAGAATATAATTGGTTGCAAATCATAAAAGAAAACTTATATTATTCGATACAAAATAATGGATCCGTTCCTATTACAAATTAGCTTTAAAATAAATTTAAAAAGTATTATTGATTAGTTAAATTAATTTTCTTTTTGGAAAAAAAATGTTCTATCTCGCTTTAAAAAAATGAACAGTTTTAAATATTGTTATTCATAAATACGACAAGTATATTAATTATCAGCTCTTGTGATTAAATAATTTTCTCTTTTTAATTTTCAGTTTTTCAAATGTTTAACAAGCTTAAGATATAAAACTTACATAAATTTACATTACTTCAGCGGAATATTCATATGAAACAGGCTTTTTTCCCCTAAATACATTTATCATTTTAACTGCTGAATAAATTAAGGAACTCAATATAAAACTTCTTTCTAAACAGCTTGTAATTTTGTGATCGACGAAAATTGAAAAAACTTTTGATATATACACTCGTGGGATATATTCTGAAATCAGTTTTAATTGACATAACAAAAATATAAGGCATAAATGTAAATTTCGATAATAATAGATGGAATTTCGGGCGAAGCGACTAACAGTAAATTTCTGTGTAGGACTTTAATGACTTATCGCTTAAATTTCGCAGGTAAAGCGTAGATATTAATCATTGTTTCATTTATTTTCACTGTGCATGTAAATTTTACTAACACTTATTAAAAATAGATTTAAACGAAAAATACTTTAAAAATAGATTTTAGCGTTTGAAGAAATTGGATTTATAAAAATGACACTTCCTAATGTAAAAATTAATGGTTCCAATCAATAAATTCTTCAAGCATATTTGAAAAATTCTTAGCTATGCATATGCATTAACCTTAAATTAAATTTCAAGTTTTCTCGGAAATGTTTGGAACTAAATAATTGAGTTAAAAAATGAAAATGGCATTTCATTTTTTTAAGTCACTTATTTAGTTGAAGCTTTCTTTCTTGAGCTTTGGATTGAAGTGCGATTTTAGAATTAATTCGGGTATGATCTATGTCCTAAAACTCAATACCGATGTAAAAGTGTTTGCAAGATCATGATTATTTATCTTCTAAATGCGTTTCCAATGCAGTATTTCAATAATTCATGGTTATAAAATTTTATTTGTGTAGCCTTAAAGTTTGCGTTACCCTGCTTGCTTATCGAATTTGGAGAAATTAGTGTTTTTAAAGCATTTTTGCTAGTCAAGCCCCCTGAAAATACCTAAAAAATCCAAAATTGATCCCTATCCGTGTCTCCTTTCTTCTGATTAACTCATTTTTTGCAGTATTACCTATAAGCATAGGGATGAATACAATGCAACATTATTGTTAATTGTTATTCTTAGTTCCATTTGTGATGAAAAGATCAGCACCAGTGAGAAAATGAACCAATAAAGCTTTAGTTTCTAAGGATAATAAGATGAAAAAAATGTGTAAATGTGTGTGAATGTAAAGAATTTCTGTACGTTTATAAACATATAAAATGTTTTCTTTTGTTTTAAAAAAATTATCATCGGCTGAGTACTTTTTACTCCCGTCGAAATCTGCATTTGTTTCCTATTGTTAATGTATCTAAATTTGAATCGCCGTTGTTAATGTATAGAGGTCAATCAGCATTATTCTTTACATTAAAACTAAAAATAGTTTTTATATTTATTATATAATAATAATTAAAAATAGTTATTCATTTTTTTTAAAAATTTTTACACCATAGTATCCGCTAATATCTATTTTATAGCCCTTGGTAAATATATATATATATATATATATATATATATATATATATATATATATATATATGTGTGTGTGTGTGTGTTGTTACACATATAATGAGGGTTTAACATTGATAATAACATTTTTCTGAAATTGCCTTTTAAAACTAAAAATTTCCTTCATTATTTAAATTAATGTGCAATCTTCTAAACATACATTAATACTAAAATGATTTGAAGGCTAAATATAATACTAGGGAAGTATTAACGTCATAATCTTGAAGTATTTAATTGTGTTAAGTATAAAAAGTATCATGTAACATATTACTGATTATTATATCATGAAGTTGCAAAGCTGTAATTGTGCAATAATAATTAAAAACTAGTATTATGGTATGTAATAAAATTTACTTTCAACAATACAGTTACTTGAGTATCAAACTCATAAATGAGTTTTATTTTTTTTATTTATTTCTGAGTGTCATGTATAACGTACATATTTCTAATGTGCATAGAATATAATTACGGACACTAAATTGAAACAGTATATTTTCCAACAAAATATTTAATAAGATCCATCAAATTTGAAACATTTCCATCAATTAATATAAGAACCAGAAGAATTAGAACAACACAAAACTTTAATGCTTTGTTATTGGAAGTGATTCAGCAGATGAGGTCAGGTCAGCTCGCCCAACAGCAATTCTCCCATCGAAGGCCCCATGTTCTGCAAAATATTAGCTGTTCTTCGTATATGAACTATGATCTAAAGCTGGGGAAGTAGCAGATTTATGGGAGAGAGAGGTAGTGTTTGATTATAAACTTGGGAAAAATCTCGAAATATCTTGGCGGTGAAATTAGATTACAAAATGATAGTTTGTGTGTGTGTGTGTGAGAGAGAGAGAGTAATTGAGTGAGTGAAATTGCGGTGATTTGTTTAGAATAGCAAGATCTACAATATTATCCAGTTATATTTATTAGAATTATTGAATTTTGAAAGAAAATGTATTGAAATTCTAATCATAGTGATCCTCAGATTTTTCATTTGCATTCATTTTTGAAAAATTCAGCATTGTTAAATATAAATAATATCATATTAAATTTAAGCATACAAATATTCATGCGGACTGGTATCATTTTTTTTTTCAATTGAGATAGTTAAAATAGTTTATAAAACTATATCATATTGTTAATAAATATATTAATATAAAACAAATCTGTTTCTATTTTGTACTTGTTTGATTGTGTAGCACAATTAGAGCTATAAATTAATGATTTGCCCAGTTTTTCTTAGATTTGAAACTGCAGATTTACATTTCACTACATTTTCATGATAAAAATAAGATATTTTTTGTTCCTTTTTTATCCATTGGCTTCGCTTCATGGCTTGGCAGTCATTTTTTATACAGCTTATTATAGTAAAATTGATATCATATCAAAAAAATAACTCCTGAAATTAAGGTTTCCAAATACCTTTTTTATATTAATTTTTATCGAAAATTTTTTTTTCTTCTTTATTTGAAAAGAAAAACCATTATATATATATATATATATATATATATCACAAGTTGTTGGAATTTTATCCATACCTTATTTAACACTGAAATTATGTTAATTTAAAACGGCAGTATTGTAAAAATTTTAATTCATTTCTAATTATTGAAAATTAAGTATTTGTAATTCAACGCAATTATTATGACATTGAAATGGTTTTCGCAACAGTTTTTTTGCAATTTTCATGTTAGCAAATCAGGCAAGGAAACATTCTAATCATTCACTTTTGATTGTGAAATTTCCTTGTTTTTTTTTTTCTTGTTGTTTATTTTGGGTTATTTAGTTATATATGCAGTGGCACAAACAGTTGAAGATACACTTTTCATTTACTTTATAAATTCTACTTTCAATCGAAATAACACATTAACTAGAAGTGAAAACGTAATTTTATTCTTAGACATAACAAAAGGTTTAATTAACATTAAAAATAAAGAAAAATCAATATTTGGTTGCATGTCCTTTGGCTTTTATAATGTCCTCCAAACGTCGTGGTACAGATTCGACCAATTTTTGGTGGTGTCTGGAGATATTTTATTCCATTCTTCTTGTAACACTTGCTTTAAATGGGCTTTGTTCCTAATTTGGTGTTTTTGGACAGCTGTTTCGAGTGTGGCCTACAAATTTTCTATGACATTGATGTCATGGGACTGTAGTGGTATGTACAATTGATGTTAACAATGAAAAAGACACTACATTTTGACATTACGTGCCAAATGTTTGGGGTTGTTGTCATGCTGGAATATAAATTTTCTATCTAAACCCAATTTTTTTGCACTTTCTTTAATATTGTTGCAGAGTATATCCATATAAAGCTCATGATCCATTATGCCATCTATAAAAACTAAATTTCCTACCCCATTTGAAGCCATACAATTCCAAACCATCACCGTGTTTAACTGTAGGAAGTAAATTTTTTGGATCCAAAGCAGTATTCGGCTTTCTCTAAACGCCCCGACGACATTCGCTTCCAAAAACGTTGAATTCACTTTCTTCCAAAAGTTACTTGTCGTCAATTAATGAGTTTTTGCAAATTCCAAACGTTTTTTCTGATTTTGTAAGCTTATAAATCGTTTCTTTCGAGCTACTCGACTGTTAAATCCAGCATATCTAATCACATTTCTCACAGTTTCAGCACTTAACTTCTGCCCATTATTCGAGAAGTTTCTGCAGCTAGTTTGACATCACTTAGTTTAGGATCAATCTTGATATCTTTCAAAATTTTCCTTTTGGCTACATTACTCAGAATACTTTTCCTTCCTCTTCCATTTTTATTTTCAATTAATCCATCGATTTTAAATCTCCCAATGATTTTCTGGACACATGAGTGGCTACTGACAATTTCAGCTATTTCACGATAAGTTTTCCTTTCTTAAATAACCTTAATATAACTTTTCTTACATCAATACAGGTCTCTCTCCGAGGAACCATTTTTCATTTAAATTTGCGACTTTAAATTCACAGAACCAACTTCAAAAGACAAAAGTAAACAATCCGAAAATTTTAAGATAACATTGCCCAAACTTAGATTATTATAGTAGCAAGCAGAATAAAAATTTAGTGCTAGTTAAATAAAGATTTCATTGGTGTATCCTCAATTTTTTGACAGAAATTTGCTTATGTTTATTTGAAACGCCTCTGAAAATTTTTCTTTTAGAATTTTGTCATTGATTTTTTTTATTTTTAATGTTAAAACCTTTTGTTATGTCTAAAAATAAAATTACGTTTGCACATCTAGTTAATGTGTTATTTCGATTGAAAGTAGGATTTATAAAGTAAAAGTAAGGTGTATCTTCAATTGTTTGTGCCACTGTATATATATAATCTTTGTTATTCTTTTCTTAAATTTAAGGGAAATCTATCAGAAGGAAACGTAGGGCACAGACGTTGTGTAATCTTCATGGTGTATTTTTGAGGTTTTTGGTGATTAAAATTATTTTTGCAAAAAATTATGTATGAATTATGATGAAAAATTTAAAATAGAATTTAAATCAATTTTTTAGTTGTTTTAATATGTTGTGCATTGTTTAAAAAGTATAAAGACATTTTAATTTCAGTTTTGAAATTTTTTGACAGTATTCAGGTACTTTGATATTTCAAAGACAATTTATTTAAAAGCAAAAAGCAATTTCTGCTTAAAAGCAAGGAATGAGAAAAAAATGTTGAGTTAATATGAAATTATTTTGACTATATCAATCAATTGTTATTATCTTCAGGCTGATATATCACAAGAGATGTATACGAGGAAAAAGTTACTGAATAGAAAATATACGGAACATTTTGATTTCGTTATAAAAATTACCTATATACGAATTGTCCTTACGTCTCTTTCAAAATACTTGTTGAGTCCCTCATAACTTTTCGTTATTGTGTGATATTAAAATGTATTTTTGCGTTGTTATCAAATAAAAAACTCTGAAATTTGTGAAAGGTATGTTATATTTTACTATTTATAGATTTAAATTTTCAATTTCATAGTTTCAAAAATAATTATCTATAAAATGCCTCTATATTTCTGCTGACTATATGAGAGATTTACAGTGGAAATATTTTTCTTGTTCTTTTCCTTTTTTGTTTATTTTTACTTTTGAAAAGATTGCGTACCTTATTTAAAATTTAATTCAAGAAACTAAAGTGGAAACATATCTAATCGCAAATCATAAAAAAAGTAACACATTTGAAACGTTATTGATCAATAAGGCAAAAATGTATACGAATTTCATGTTATTGGTCTTGATTTTATGTAAATTGTCGCCAACTTTTCTGATTTAGAAAATGTTCGCCTTTGATTTTTTTATTTTTTTTTTTATTTTCACTGTCCTACATGTTCTCCCGATTCTTCATTCCTCTCCGCATCTTCTTATTGTTCTTTTCCATTTTTTCCGCCTTTAAATGAGTATATATATATATATATATATATATATATATATATATATATATAT
>JAPDSC010026891.1:69960-85560 GCA_026290005.1 Latrodectus geometricus
TAACGATTTATATTTAATATTCAATTAAGTACCACATTAATTGAATATTAAATCAAAGAATATTAAATTGTTAGCTGTTATATTTTTAAAGTGCTGAATTGTTTTAAATAATTAAATATTAATTTCTTCAGTCATAAAATACCAAATTAATTGAATATTAAATAGTAAGGGAAAAGAGTAATCTTTTTTTAAGCAGGTTATTTCTTCGACCATTTTAAGAAAATATAAATAAAAATAGAGGAATCAAATTTTATTCTTTGAAAAGTGATTCTGTTTGATTATGAAACAATTAAAAGAAAACATAATCTTATGATCGATATATCTTGTTTAGAAATGAGTTGTAATACAATCCTAATGAAATTTTTTTAGAGTATATTTCACAAATTCTATAATAAGTTAACTTTTGTTTTTCATAAATTTTGACAAAATATAAATGCACAGTTATGCATTCCTCTTTTTAATTTTTACAAAATAAGTTTGATTATTCTCAAATAATATTGACATTGTAACGAAAAAGGTAATAGTTCAGTTATATAACAATGCTTCTCTTAATATTGCTAGGGAATATACATAATTATACACAATTAAAAATACAAGGAAATTATTCTAATAATCGAATATCCTTATTTAGATGAAATAGTTAATAAGTTTTAAGTATTGTTCCATGGTTTCAATAAATCTGCAGATGTGGAAGTCAGGTTCGGGCCTTCGTATCTGCCTATCTTCTAGATTTCATGTCTGTCATTACACCGGAATTTCACGATTTCGTAGGGGTCGAAATATTTTGGGCACAGTTTCATTCATACGCCACATTGGGTTTTCTTTATGGTGTCTCCTAATGTTATATTTCTTTGCCCTTTGCTGTTGGTTGTATTGTTTTTTACTTTGTTCTGGTAACTTTAAAATGTTTGATTTGGCGCCTTCTCTCATTTGCTGCTTAGTTTGTAGTGCCGATTCATAATTTTCTTTTTGAAACAAAATATATATCACATTGTTTTGCGAATTCAGTTGGTTTGAAACAGTTTTCGCTTTGATGTATAGAAATATATTGTTGTGTTTCACGATCAAGGGTGGAAAATAATTTGTCCGCTATCATTAATTCACTTGAAGTTTAAAGTCATTAGCATTACAAAGTTTACAGTAATATTCGAAAGCACTAATTAATCGCGATGAGAATTGGACATGAGATTCATTTGTTATGCGTTGAACTCTATAGAAATTTATTAAGCATTCTTTGGGAGTTGGTTGAAATTCACATATAATATTTTTAACTTTTTCGTAATCTTGAAATTTGTTTTCTGAGATGTAAAGTAATATGCTGTTAGCTTCTTCACTGGCATATTAATTAATACCTCCTTTTTTTTTTTTAACTATTTTGGAACATTTTTAGTTGTGAAAGTATGTTCAAGAGAATGAAAGAATAAATTGAAATTTTCGGGTTTGCACGGGACAGGCATACAAAGTGTTTTAACGGATTTAATGAGACTTTCGAGATTAGCTAACGAAGCTTTGATTGCTGTGTAGCTAGAATCGGGGTGATTGTGATTTATGCCAAAGTTAATTGCTGCTAGCTCTATTTCTTTTTCTATTTGGATATTTTTCTTTTTTTCTTTTGTTGATTGTTCGATTTCTTTTCTCGACAATTAAAAAAGTCATCTTTGACGAACTCAGGTTCATTTTTAACCGTATCAGTTTCCTCTATTATTTCTTTTAAACAAATAATTGTAGCATTATCAGGTACAGTTAGGCCTGGTTCTTTGGCAGTATTTATTAAATCTTCTATTGTAAATGTATTTGGTTTTGCAAAAGAACTTGAAAAATAAATTTTAAATACAATAAAAATATACTAGTATTGATCGTCAATAGTTTTAAAAAGATACATTTTTAATTTAATTATTCATCATTATATCTATTTTGTTACAAAATATTTCTGAGGAAATATTTTCATTTTATTCACTGATTTAAAAACTCCTTACTGTGAAAATTATCCATGTTTTAGCCTATAGTTAAAAATGTTAGTTTGAAGTATTTTCACAAAAAATAATTGGTCCAAAAATGTATTAAAAACAGGAAGGTTAATATTAAAAGGATTTGGGATTAAACTTAAATTAATTTCTTCAGTTTTAAAATCCATTTTTTAGTCTTGGAGCTTTGAAACATATGTCTACTAGATGAGTATTCTAAAATTTTTGTGTATTCAAATAGTTTAAACGTTCTTAATTACTGTTACATTGCCAAACTTATTAAATTATTAAAAAAAACTGGATCATCTTAATTACGAAAACAGCCATTGTTAATAGTCATTACTTTTAAGAATATTGTATGTTTCGGAAGAGTATGATGGCTGTTCTTGTTAAATTTAATATGCAATAGAACAAATGTTTTAATTATACGCTATCATTTATAAATCATATTTATTTTTTGTGCAAAAAGGAACAGATTTATACCAATTGATTCTAACAAATCTGGATTCTTTAATTCCAAATTCTAAAAATACGATTCCTTGTATTTTGAAATTCTATATTTAAGCAAGACCATATATCTTCCGATACTCAAAACTTCAGAATAGTGATATGTGAGAATACATATATATATAAATGTAACTTAACCATCCAATTCTAAATATTTAAGTTATACAGTATTTGTTATAAAAATTCAGAAAAATATTATTAACATACCTTTGCAAATGAATTTATGGTGAAAAATATGATTCTGACAGTGAAAAAAAGTGTGCTATTTAAAAAGAAATCAATGTAAAATATTTTAAATTAGTGTAGTTATATATCTTAAATGAATCAAAATTTTCTATTTCATTTATTGACTGATTTTTATTTATAATGTGTAAAATGTAACAATTTTATTTTTTCTTGATTTCAGAAAAGAAACACTGTTCTTATACAAACCTAATAATTATTCAGCATAACATGGAAAATTGTCTAACCTTTCATTCAGTTATATAAATTTATTGTGTAATTTTATTTTTGATATTTTTCATATCCACAGAAAAATATCTCTAGATGCATTTAACATTAATTTTATATGAATATTAAATTGATTGCCTATAACTGACTATCCTTTATAAAAAAAATTTTTTTTGTTATTAAGTAAGCTTTCAGTATGAGATGTTGATATGTTTTAAATTTATACTAAATAATTTAATAGAAAATATTCCTGATAACTTGAATTTTTTTCATAACCTTTAAACTACAAGAGCATCAGATTACTGTATTCTAATCAATTTGCTGATTTTCTTGTGTCCATTTTTAAATTTTTACAGATTTAGAGAGTACAGATTTTTAGTTGCAAAATAGATTTTTTTTGTTTAGTTTGCTCTACAACTTAAATTTTTAATAAAATGACATGGTTAATTGAATTTACAGTGTCACTGGAGTTAAGTGATAAAATTGTTTTATTCATTACTTTTTTAAAATGCCAAGTGCATCTTAAAAATTTAAGCTGAATTATAAATGTTTTGCATTTTAAACAGCTTATTTACGTAAACTGTTGATTTGAAGTATATTTTATATAAGACATTCTTATATTTTGCTGTTAAAAATTTGAGTTCATAGTGAAATTTTTGGTTAGCTTATTTCAATATTATAGCTTCTATTCTGTATTTCTTTAAATTAATAATTATGATGAATAATTTTTTTTTTTTTTTTTTTTTTTTTTTTTTTTTTTTTTTTTTTTTTTAATAATACTAGATTTTGTTTAATGAAAATGTTTAATTCTCATTTTTTTATAACATGAACAATGTTAGGATTACATTTCGTGTCTGCACTAGGTTTGTATGTACTTAACTCTTAAGTTTATGTGGGGTATCATTTTTACAAGATTGAAATTTTTTTAGGAAAATTACAAAAAACAATTGCCTTTTTATATAATGTCTTTTAATCACTATTATCCATTGAAGGAAATATATATCAAAGTCTATTTTCTTCAAAAGTTTTCAAATATTAAAATTCTCTATATGGTATATGTAATTTAACAGATATGGCATGACTGTAATAAAATTTTTAGTAAATTAATTTTATCCCTATAAAAATTACAACTTTAATAAATATTACTACTGTGTTAGTGCTCGTTATCTCAAATGTAAGTGAAGCCTAATAAGCATCAGTTGAAGAAACAAAACACAAAATATGAATTGCAGTCAGTGTATAGAGCCAGTCAATATTTGTCAAAAGATGCAGGGAATGAATGTAGAATACTGAAATAATGTACTAAAATATTATTGAATAGTAAAAAAATTCTATAAATATGTATCATTTTTATTTTTACTTGTAGTCTTTAATTATATTCCTTTTTAAATACCTGTATATGCATCAAATATTGTGTGTTTGTGGAGATTGTAAAAAATGTCTGTAAATCTAGTGTCAACTGAATTCAAAGAAAAAATATGATCACTATTTGTACGTTATAGAAAAAAGTAGATGCTTTATTTATGCTGATAAAATTTATGGATATTAATTTGATTTTAAAAAATAATATGTTTTAATATCACACTACCTTTTACCCATGTTTATTATTCATGTTTTCTATATGAATTTGGATGGGTTAGTATGGTTTCTTTATTCTAAAATAATTTTCTGCTCTTTGAGAGCTTTAACCTAGATCATTATTTATAGCTTGCATTCTGCAATCCTGGTGAAACTAATTTGTATATTGAAATTATCATATGCTATTAGTAAAAGCAAATTTTGTATCCATGAATGATTTTTTTTAAAACTAAATTTAATTTTTATGTATATTGAAAAAATATTAAGTGCATTTTTAGTTGTATTGAAAAATTCTGTGAAGTGCATGGATAAGGGGAGAATATTTGTTTTGAGAGTTGAATGTGAAACATTAAAAAGAGTAAAAGAATACTGTTAATTAATGTTAAAAAGTTATTTCCAACATTTAACATGCGAATGTAACTTTCAAAATACTATTCTTGGTGTTAAATAATAAAATATTAATTGCATGATTATATAAAAATTAACTTGCCCATATAAGTAATAAAGAAAAATTTCACTTAAAAAATAAAAAAAAAATTCTATAAAAGTAAGGTTAGGAAGAAGTGAAGAGATCTGAAATTAGTATTGAAATGTTAATTTAATATTTATTAAAAAAAATTTTTATGCAGAATTGTTGACATTGAATAATATCTGGAAATTTTTTTTCAGGATCAGTTAGTTTTCAATATTACATTATTTATTTGCATAAAAACTGGTAACTCATCAACTTACATTTAAATTTGTTACAACTTCTGAAATTTATCTCCCTTTCCATGCACGCAAGCATGGTCTCTCTCTCTCTCACACACACAAAAGCCAAGTGAATAATTTTGTGAAATGTATTTTACTTTTTATGTTTAAAATTCAAATGCTCACATTCTTTTGGCAAACTAATCAATTTGTTCTATCCCATTATTTTCTTTTATACAAGTACTTTTAGTAAATATTAGTACACAATAATTTTTTACCTTATTGTGTACTAATATTTACTAAAAGATAAAGGTAAACAAGTGGATATTTTTTCTGGATTTATTTAGAAATTTTTGCCAAATTGATATAAAAATACAGAATTATTATTTTTTTCTATTATTTCAGGAATGCATTCAAAACCTGTTTTTCTCTTATGCTTGATATTGTTTAATCAGAATTGTGTTTAGTAATGTAAAGTAAAACACACTGTTATACATCTTTTATTTCTTTTTATATTCAATCTTCTTTTTAGCTTTTGGCATGTTTCTTATATGTTTTCTAAGCCTTATGGAAATATGCTGATAGGACATTGGCATAGTTAAAAAAAAAAAAAATAGTTTGCATGGCCTTCTGTAATAATATTCTACATAAATTCTTTCTTTCTTGGGAGAGAATATTTGTGAATTACACTTTCTGAAGGATCTTTCCCTTTGATTACTATTAAATTTGTCAAGATCTTGGATTCCCATTGACATTTAACTTACCTCAACATGTTTATTTTAAGCTATAATTATTAATATAGAAAGAACTTATAAATAAGAATATTTATTAAATTTGGATGAGTTTTTGTTCAAATCTAAGAATTAGCATTTTCTTTTATAACTTTGACTATATTTTGCTTCATTTATATGTTAACAGTACTAAATGAACTGGCAGAAAATGCTAAATTTATTAGAAGAAATTTAGTGATTTCCTTGAATGTTTCATAAAACTTAAGTGAAAAAATTTAATAAGTTGTTAAATTGTTTTTTTAGATATTAAAGAAATATCTAGAACCAATATTTCTTTAATTAAAATTTTATTCAATATTAAAAATTAATTTCAAATTTTGAAAATTTAAGCTGGAATTTATAAATTTGCATCTTAACTCTTATCACAATGATACCAAGTACGAGAAATCAATTACTTTTATTTTAATTGCCAACGAAACAAGTACATATAAATTTCAATTTTAAGCATGTTTTTTTAGAAAAGAAATAAACCATTTAAATATAAAAAAAGATGTTAATAAGAATTATTCTAATAAGAAAAATAACGAATTGATTGATTCTTCAATACAATTTTTCGGCAGATAGCTAGGATTTAAAACAAACTATTATTTATTCAGATTTGTCATCTAGTCATAGCAATGAAAAAATACTAACAAATAATTTGACTCCATGAAAAAGAATTTGAAATCATGCTGAATAGGACTTAAATATCTAAAAGCAAGTAATAATAAAAGTTTATGATAAAGAAACAGGTGTGTGGGTATTTTTTAATGTTAGAAAAAACCCTGTGCCATATTGATGGCATTAGAAGTATCGTGAAAAAATGTCAGTTAAAATGAAACAAAAGCTGACGAAAGTTGAGGTATTTTATCAATTAGAGATGCAACTTATGTAAAATATTTTTAAGAGGGTGTATAAAAAAAGAGGGAATTTATTGGCTCATTATTATTTTTGAAAAAGAAAAAAAATATTTCATCTTACATAAAATATATTAAGGATGTTAATATAGATGATTATACAACTTAGTAAAGAACAGGCTTCAGTCTTAATTAACCATCAGGGTCACCATCTTCTCGTCTATAAAAATCAATGATACATGTTTAAAACATATGAACTTATTTCCCCCACAAAATTCACTACATAATAATTTATAATTCAAGGAAAAATACTTAAATCAAAATTTAAATATTGGGTAAATGAATGTACTTAACATCATGCTATGTGATTAATTTTCATTTCAAGTAACTCTTTGAAGATACATGCCACACCTGTGATTCTCTATAAGTAAAAATTGAGCTATTAGACAGGGAGCAATGAAAATAGCAAAATTTAAACTGAACTTTTGCTTGCAAAAGGCTGAACAGGCATGTATGGCTGTAGATCGGATAACATAAGAAGAAAATTTTTGTTTTTTGACATTGAAAAAGCTTTACTGTTTCCAAAATTGATTACATCAATATCTTACTGTGTGTGAAATTTATGTTTACCATTTTGGATGATATGATCTTTAATATAAGTCATGCTTATTTGGCCAGAAACTAGTGGATCTCACAGGACTCCGAAATTTGTCTATTAAAGTATACTGAGATTTGTGCTAAAAATTGCTTTAAAAAAGATCATTCAAGTGACTAATTTAAAAGTAAATTTATAATTTCAATAAATAAATATAAGTTATATATTTTACTTAATTGAAAATTTTTGACAAAAAACAGGTTCATGAATTGTATCTTATAGGTCAAATTGAAAGAAGAATTAAAAGAATAGTATTGTCGTTATTCTATTTTTGTAAAATTCGCCATGATTTTTTGTTCATTAAAGTTTAACAAATTTTATTCATTTACTTCTAATCAAAGACTATATTCACTAGATTGTTTAAAAGTTGTTAGCTTGTTCACTTATATTGAGACAGCCACAGAATTTTTATTTTAAGTTTCTATGTTTTCCAGTTTTCATTTTAAATTCCTAAGAAATATTCACTCTCATTCAATGACCTTAAGTAATGTCTATTAAACCTATTCTATTATACCTAATCAAATAATTATATTAAAGAAGTATTAGTGATATTTATAGTTGTCAAGTTTACAATTGCTAAAAAAATTGCTGTCATTATTACATGTATTGAAAAATACTTTTCATAAAATGAAATACTTTTTATAATTTTTTTTTTGTTTAACTTAGTTCATTAACAGAAAGACAGCACTCTTTAGTGTGTGAAAAGTCTTTAGTTTGATCCCACCCATTGTATAAAAAAGAAATTGATTTTGCACTTTCCTGAACATCCACCCAACAAATGTGTATAGTTTCCTAGACTGCAGTGCATTGATATAGTTGACTGTCTGTGATATGTCTTTCTGGAAGGAATTTACACAGTGGATGATTTAAGTACAGCATTAGTTTCACAATATTAGGCTATTATGTGGTATCAAGGGGTTTTCATTTTGATTATATTTTATTTTAAAAATGCATCTTAGGATCAGTATCTAGATTTATGATGATTTTAGTATTTCTTTTTTATCATTCATTTATTCAAAATGTAAGGATACCAATTCATTATCTAGAAAAAAGAAATGAGCCAATGAATTCAAAATGTTGTATAAATAAAAAGCAAAAATTGTTTATAGAAAATACTATAAAGTAAAATGTTATCAAGTTTACATTTTATTTCAACTTGCATTTATTGCAATAAAATGTATTATAAAATTAGTCATATTTTTTTGTACAAAAATAATTGAAATGATTGAATTTTACTAAAGTAATTTAATAGTTGTCAAACTGTTTTATTTTAAAAATACTAAGTTATGTAAATGTTTTTGTAGGATGTGAAACTTTTAATCTGTTGTAAAAGTTAAAGACAATAAATAATATTTTCATTGTATGTATCTATCCGTTTATAATTAATGTCTTACGTATAGTAGCATTATTGTCATAAATATTGTTCATTTTTACTACTATATAGCTAATTCTTATAAGTAATTTTGCAATGCAAACTATATTAGATTTATTTATTATGATTCTAGAAAAATAAAATCAAAAGTTCATCTAAGAATCTTAAGATTTTTTTGAAATTTAACTGTGATGGGAATTTTTTTTCTCCAGGATTTATTTTTTTCCCAAATTACTCATTTCTTCTTCTGTTCTTTTAACTTGTTTGAAGTTTTAAATTGTATCAATTGGATTTAAAACATTCATCAGAATAACAACTGCTAAAATTAATAATATGTTTTTAATTTGTTTCTTCTGAGTATATAATAAAAACATTTTTCGTTCCCGCAAAAAATCATGGGCTATGTGAAAATTTTTTAATTATTTTATGAGACATGAAAAATAATTTGAAAATTTTATAAAGTAATAATTTTTAAATGATCCTGTATGTATTTGTATTGACTTTGAATTTAGTCAAAAACTAATTTTATTACGTGAATGTGTAAAATGACAGGTATTGTATATAGTATTAATTACTGTGTTACTATAATTACTGTAATTGTGATAATAATTATGAAAAATTTTATGCAGTACTTTTAGATACTTAATTTGACTATGAAAATAAAAAGTAAATTTATTTCATCTCCTTGTGCACTTCCTTTGATCAAGAAAGTTTTTTTTTTATATACTCTTAAATTTTCTATGTAAACTGAGCATTTCTGCTTCTACTGAAAGGAAATCTTCTAATTTATCTTGAAAGCTTAGCAGTTAAAAATCTTTTAATTTTAAAATTTATCAGCATTGTAAATTTTGAAATCATAAAATTTTTTATACGGTATATAAAATAACATATATATATATATATATATATATATATAAAATTAATGAGTGACTCATTTTTGATTAAATCTTCAGGTAAATTTTCTTGGCTTTCTTCAGTTACTGTGTTTCTCTTTAATGAAGTTTGCATGTGGAAATGCTCTTGATGTTGTCTTTGCTTCACCATCTTAAGCAATGAATGGCAAATGCATTGCTGTAAGAAAGTCAATTTCATATAGCCATTCCAAGTCCCAAGCCCATAATCACTCTTTGCTAAAGTACTCTGCAATATTTGCTTTGATTATTTATAAGACTTAAAATTTGAAACTGTAAGACAGAAGTTAGATTAGGGGGGAGAAACTCCACCGAAATAAATTCAAGACTGGGGACTTCAATGTGAGTAGTACAGTTATCCACAATCAGTAGAGCTTTATGATTCCCTGATAAAAATAAAAATGTCAATTTAAGTCTCAGCCAATTTTCATAAATGCTCTTAATAATTGAAGCTTTAATTTTAGCATGATATCAAGCTGGTAGTATTGAAGATTTTTTAATCATCCTAATGAATATTAGACAGGTTTTCTGCTTTATTTATATTAACTGCAAGTTGTAATTCTTATTTTCACTTTTTACCCTCATTATGTTTATTGCCTTTAAAGCTAAATTTTTTTTTTCAGGAAAGAACTTAAACTAACCTGTTTTGTCCTCATTGAAAATATCCTGTGGATTGTACTCAGAAAGTAGTGATTTCAATGCTCCTTCTTTCTTTTCAATTTTCCTTTTGTTTTCAGCTTCATACCAAAGCAGTTGGATTTCTCTTTAATGATTAACATTAAGAGGAATGTTCATTTCTCTCATTTTTTTCTGCCAAACAAGCAAAGCTTTTTCCTGTTTAGGATGTTTTGCGTGTGTTTGTTTTTAAAATTTTTGAGTGGCTTTGAAATTCCATAATTTTTGGCAATTTTCATATTATTTAATATATTTTGTCGCCCTTTAGAATTTTCATTTTTATATCAATTGATAAACATATTTGTTTCTTTAACTGTGATAAATCCTTAATTTTGTCAGCTCAGTCTCCCTTTAGATAAATGAAGACACAAATGGAGTTCTTATAATGAAACAAAATCAACTACAAAACAACAAAATCAAAAAAAGAGTTTCTTCCCTTTCTATGTTCTCACATTCAAATAGGAATGGAAAGTTTTCCCCTTTCTATGTTCTTACATTTTGGGGGGGGGGGATAACAGTTGAATTCATCACCTCAGTTCTTATCCATCAAATGTCTGATATCCTTATGCTAAAACTGTTGCTCCCACTATGTTCTGGAATGTGGGAACTTTGGCATTATATAAAAAAGAAATCAAATAAAAACTGGAAAAATATCAAATAAAAATAAAAAACTATTTGTCAGAAACTAAAGTTAACAAAAAAGTGATTTTTCAAAATTTTAGTTCGCAGATGGAGTTAAAATTATTATCTAAGGTGTCTGGGTAGGGATGAGCCTCTAGTTTGTACATTGTGAGCCTTCATAAATTAGAAGTTCATAAAAAAGAGTTTCTATATTTACTAAACTTTATGAGTTGACTTGAGAAGCTTTTTGTTTGAAAAATGATATTGCAATATAAAATTCAATATCATTTTATATAAATCATTTTCTATGTTTTTGCATTTGTTCATTTAATCCGACATTTTTTTAATTAATATTTTTAATTTCAGACCTTTCCTATGTAAAACTCTGGGATTTGGAAAATGAACTTCCAGAAGAATTAATGGGGTCAACAGGACTTGAAACATCTGATCTTCCAACTCAAACTGCAACATCCCAGCCATCAGCTCAACAAAATCTTCTAAATGGTACTGGGGAGAATGTTTCTGTTGATACTACTGTTATTGCTAGTGTAACATCACAAAGGCATCAGCAGTTATCTCAGCTGTTGCAGACTAAGCCAAATGTTTCACATAGTTCTGTACCTACACCTTCATCTCATGGTGGGATACCAACTTCTCAACAGATTCCCAGCCCAAATTTAGCTACTCTTACTGCAGCGAAAAGTCCTCATGCAAATAATTTGACCCCTCCAAATGCTACTGTAAATAAATCTGGAACACCTGTGTCATCTGCTTCTTACATAAATGTTAATGATGGTTCTGTAGCTATTTCAAATATTTCTAATAATATGGGCAGTAGTTTAAACAATTCATCCGGAACTTTGGGTATGAATAGTAACTTGTTACTTATGCAAAATAAAGGAAGTGCTTTAGGCTCGCAAAATAACCTGATGTCTCTTCCTGCATCTGTAGCTGGTAACAATACTGGAAATGCTGCACAAATTCATCCACCAATTACTGTTGTGCAACCACAAGTAAATCAACAGACTAATGCATCTTCACTTATTAATGGTAGTCACATTCCCCTTGGAAATACTAGCTCATTGAACCTGAATCGAGGAAATAATATATCGGCTTCATCAACAGTGACTCACAATTCTTTGATTGCACCGCATTCACCTCATCAGAATATTTTAGGTCATCCTTCATTAAGTAATCAAGGTGCTAATTTGAAGGTATCTATATTTTCTTTTGAACTTTTCGGTTGGATAGCTATGCATACTGCAACTTTGTCTAAAATAATTTATTTTTGATGTGAATGTTAGTAATTTAAAGTTTATGAGTAGGACTATAAAAACTGAAAATCAAAGAAAATATTAGGCTTGTATGATAAATAATTTACTGTAAATTGTTTTTATAAATAATTATTTCATTCCTATTTTTTCCAATATGAATTATTACATGTTAAAATAATCTATTTCTTTTAGAAATATTCAATCATTCATTTAAATTAGATAAATAGAGCTGATTAAATGGGCATGTTTATGAATATTTTTAATTATTATCTGTTTTTAGTAAGACTTCAAACTAGCTTGCAGAATTTTTTGATAGTTTTGTAGAGCATATGTTTTTTGAAGGTAAATTGTAAAGGGGAATATAATAATAACACATTATAAACACATTAATTTCTTCAAATATATGAAAATAAGTTAAAACTTTTATTTTGAGATAAAGTATTTTAAAGACAGTTGCTATTATTTTTTTATTCTAGTGCATCAATTTCAGAATTTTTCCTTTGAGTTTCTGTAAATCTATTAAAATATTAATTTTCCTTGCTGGATAGCATAAAAAATTTGGTTTGTAGTATGACACTTATAAACTTTTCTTGAAATATCCACTTGGAATTTAGGTTTTCCTTATTACACTTGTGTATTAAATAATGAGAATACACAAGTATGAATGAAATGAAAGTTTGCTTCATTGATAAAAATGACCAGTCCATCAAAATCTAAAATTTTGTCAAGTTTTGCACACATCATTGTGTTCTGAAAACCAGGTCTTGTTAATTCTTCCCCAGCAAATATCTTTATTGTTAAAACTAAATATATTCCTGAAAATTCAGATTAATGAAGGATTTGGTGTTCTAAAAGTGGCCTCATGTTTTTAATTACATTCTTAGAATTACCACAATCCATTCTTTTTTAGGATATTGTAATTACACATTACTATTGTCCTAAAGTTTTCTGTGATCTAATCAATGTTCAGTTTGGCAACAGACTTTCCTTGTTGAATTCTAAATCTAAAATAGTGGGGGGAAAAAGATGTTTTGCACTACTGTAAGAAAAATAGTTTGGACAGTGATCTTGTGACTTATGAGAGATACTGTCATCAACTTTATTTTATAGTGCTAGGTAGAAATTTCCATTGAAAAGTATTTTAATTGTGGTTACAAAATGTAAGAAAATTTATTTAATTAAAGAACTAGGGCAATCTCATTTTATACTTTGAATTTTTACCTTCAAAATGGAATTGACTATTGCTGTAATTGTTTCAGTTTATTCTTTCCCAAATTTTTTTGTGATCTTCCAACCAGTTTGTGCTCTGGCATCAGTTTAACATTCTTTGGAAATAATCTAAAAAAAGACTTTTTTATTGTAATGAAGCTTATATATATAGAATCTTAAGCTATATGCAATCTTAGAAGCATCAATCAAGGATAGTAGCAATAAAAGTGATCTTTTATTTTTATTGCTGATGTGATATTGCAATATTGTTATTAATTTCTTCTGCCTACTAATTCCTTAGTTGTTAATTTTTAGTTACTTTTTCGATATTTTTAATTCGCACTTCCAATTTCTGCTGTACTAATTTCACTTTAGATTCATGGACAAGTTCTCTATTACTCAAAATTATAAGAATTATTGGACATATTTTAATGAAATTAAGTATGCATATGTGTTGTTAAACACAAAAATATCTAACAACAGTTATAATACACAAATAATTATATATAGAGCGCATCAACACAAGAATATTTGAGGAAAATCATGATAGGAATATAAAATTGTTTAATGAATAAATTTTTAACCTTCTTGCAATATAAATTATATTTATTAAATTCTTGCAATATAAATATATTATTAAATTACAATGTAAATTATATTTTAAAATTAAACAGTTTGAGTCCTCATATATCATATCTGCAAAATAACAGTCCTCATTTTCTCTCTTTTAGGTATTAATGTAATTTTCTTTCTAAGTTTGAAAGCTTTGTTTAATGCCAGCAGCTAATCTTATAAACTACTTTATTTTTAATCTATTGAGTTTACCCCTTCTCATTTTATTTCACCAAATTTAACAATAAAATATTTTCATTATCTGGTTTTTATTATTGCTACATGTTGTGAAATTCCTCAATATGCAAATTATTTTTGGCTATCAGCACCCTTTTTTTTATTTATTTATTGAATTTATTTATTTAATTTAAACATAGAAGATATACATCAACCTTTCTTTGATACAAATGGTTAAACCGACTATTAAGTCTTTTATTTCAATATTTTGTGAGTTTGTTTTTTACCCTATATTTTGTATTATACCTTCCTTCATTTTATATTGTACATGATATTCTACTGAATCTGTAAAAAATTTTCAATGTAATCATCTTAGTTTCACGATATTTCTTTTCCCAGATTTTACTTAATTGAACAGATTTACTTGCATTTTTTCTTTAAGTAAAATTTTATATTGTTATCAAGATACCTGTTTCTTCCACAGTGTCATTTAGAAACTGATAGTTAACAAATTTTGGGAATATTACAAACAAAACTCTTCACGAACATTACTCAACAGAACTAAATTTTAGTAAACCATTACTTAGCTCAAACTGAAGCTTTTCATTTTCTCTTCTGCCTGATTTTAACAGGATTATTTCCAGTATTTTTTTTCTGTCAAAAAATCCATAGGATTGTTAATAAAGTGTAGGATGTTTTACTTGCTATTGTATTTTGAATTTTTATTCATATGGGCACATTTAACCAGAAGCTAAAGTTTAATGTGGATTCTGTCTGAACTGCTGTAACTATTCATGAATGCTAGATTAGAGAAAAAAATAAAAATTTTAATGATCCTTTTGATAATCTTTTAAAATTCATGTTATAAAAACTTATATAAGTGTAAAAATGAAAAGTTTTAAAACAAATATATAATTTGAAAATCAGCATGACATTTTATTTATAAGGTTAACCTTATGTTCAAAAGTTCTGAAAATGTTTCATTAGATTCAAAAGTTGCTTTTTAATCACTTACTGAAGAATCTAAAAAATGAAAATGATGTTATGTCCTATAATTCTTGCTATTTGGAAACACCATTATCATTAAATTTATAATAAAGTCACAAACATTTCTGTGAAAAATTTTTTCTTCTTACTTTATTTACTTTTCCTTATGTTTCTCAGTATAGGAAAAATTTCAATGATAAATCTGTGAAAAAATTTCACTATTGACACATACACATACATACATTATATATATATATATATATATATATA
Source organism: Latrodectus geometricus (assembly GCA_026290005.1). NCBI lineage: Eukaryota > Metazoa > Arthropoda > Arachnida > Araneae > Theridiidae > Latrodectus > Latrodectus geometricus. The sequence continues at coordinate 85,540 of JAPDSC010026891.1, forward strand.
TATATATATATATATATATAT
>JAPDSC010026891.1:85570-110778 GCA_026290005.1 Latrodectus geometricus
TATATATATATATATATATATATATATATATATATATATATATATATATATAATTATTTACCTAGACAATCATGTGTAATAAGTTTCAACTTGACAAAAACTTTCATTTCACAGCTGCTCTAAATTGATAACACTTATTTAAATTTAAATTTTTTTTTTTTTTTTTTTTTTTTTTTTTTTGCTTGCTTGCTTGCAGATTTGGAATTGTGCTTTAAAGAAGTGGTTTAATATCTTTACTTCTTCATTTGATCAATTGTAAAAAGAAGTAACCTTACACATGATATTAAATTATTGAATATAAATTTAATGTTTCACTTGTCACTTCTTTAACTGATATGTAAGGACAAAGAATATTGAAAGTTACAAAAAGTTTTAAAATTATGTAGCTTTGATGTGACTAAGAAATAAATAATTCCCTAAAATAAATACATTAATTTTAACTCTAACTTTAAGTGATGATTGATATATGTTTGAAGAAAAACTAATTTGGTATTCTATGTTTATAAAAATGTTTGCCATTTTTGCTTACTATTAAATAATATGTAGCAGTACTTATCACCTTGGCATTTGTATGCTTCAGAGATTCTCTCAACATGTGCGTTAATATCAGGTTGGAATACAAGAAAATGATTATGGATTAACTCATAATACATTTATATAAATATATTATGTCTTATCCATAATCATTATTAATTGATGTTCTTTTTTATGGAATTACAAGTGGTAGGTGGATAAAATGTCACGGAAAATTGTTAAATATCTTTAACCCTTTGGATGCACATTTATCTAAATAATTTTTTGCATTCTAATAATAATTTTGAAGAGTATGGTGGCTACAAATAACTTTGAAATAAACAAGAATGAATGTGTTAAATACTATCTCATTTTCAATGACATATCAAAACGTCATGTGCAACTCTGGCCAGATTAATGCATGGCGTTCTGATACGTTGAATGTGGTCAAAGGATTAATAATGGATATTTACTTTTCATAGTTTGATAATAACTGTCACTCCATTTCATTTGAATCTTATTTGAAAGGAAGTTTTTTGAAGGCTTAACTAGTAAGCTGTTTAACATGAATTTTGTAAGAAATGTAAAATTCTTTTTCTTTTATTTCAAAAAGGAAAACTAAACTATTAATTTCTGTTGATAAGTTGACAAATACATAATGTTGATTACTATGAGTTAAACAAAATATTATTAAAAGTTTAATTATACATAGCTAAACATCCTTGCAAGGAAAGTTTTGAAAATACTACTATATTGGAGGCTAGACGGGGGGGGGGACACCATTGGTTTTATTTGCAAATTTGTTATTATACTGATACCAAACTTTTCACTTAAAGGGAAAGTATATTGATTTGCTGAGTGGAAGAAATATTCTTTTATGGAAAAACAAAAAGCCGAATTATGATAAAAAAAAATCATTTATATTTAATATATGCTTAAAAAATTATTAATTCTTTAATGTTTGCTTTAAATTGTATTTATAAAAGGATATATAAAATTGCATGTTATACTAATTTACTTACATGAGCTAAATATGAATACAATAAGTTAATTCTTATAATAATTATTCTTATATTTGTGGTATAAATTTAGACCTACAATATTTGCTTGAAATGATGAATTTACAATTTTTATTTGCTTCTTGCTATTATAATGCAACAAGCAAATATAAGTATACCATAAGAGCCTTTGCATATTTCTTCAATGTTGTAAAAATTACTAATGTGGTTGAAGTTTTAGCAAATAAATTAGACTGTGCAGTGATCTATAATTTGTTGCTAATGAATCCACATAAAAGAAAAGAAGCTACTATTTTTGTTTACACAAATGCTTATTTCCTTGCTGACTCTTGTTACCAAACTGGTATATATTTAAAATGAATTGCTTGTATATTCACCTTTTTTTAATATATACAATAAAGCTAACTTGTCCAAACTTTTAACAATAACAATTAAGAAACAAATACTTCCTATTCTAAAATAAATTACCCATTTTACTTTAAATAAATAATACCTTGATTATTATTGGCAACTTTGTATTTCAGATTAAGCTAAAAACTATTGTAAAAATTTCTTGGAATATGTTACTAAAGTACAATGGTTTTTGAAAATTCCAATATAATACAATCATCAAAATGAATTCTTTCTAAGCATATAATTTTTCAATATAAAAATCCTTCTAATGAGTATTAACTTTGTGGATAAGTTTGAATCAATTTATTTAGTTATGAGAGATTTTGCTTCTTGTGTGTGTATCATATTAATCAGTTGTAAAGTGCTTACTATACTTTGATAGCAGAGAGTGCATATATTTTGAAGTATCCTTCAAAGCTCCTTATTTACTTTTCAATGCAAGAGCAATTATTATAATTTGTTGTATTACATTGTTTTGTCTTTTTGTAAATTGCAGTTAATTTTTATACTTTTATCGTAGGTCTAATTTTTACCTGCAATCTAATATTTATATGAGTAATAAGGCAATTTTATGATAACAAATGACTTGTTTATAGGATTCATTAATTCTTATTTTACATTAATTTTTATTTTAACATTTACAAGTGCTAAGAAAATTTTAAAATTCTAATAAATTTACACCTTATTTGAAAAATGAAAAACACATACACGTTAAATGGCAACTTCGAAAATTGCTAATAAAGTTTATTTGGAAATTCTTTTTTTTCTTAGATTTGTATTAACAGTGATTCACTAGCTTGTAAAATACAGCACTTTATATTGCACAGCTTAATTTTAAGATACTAATATAAAATATTTTAAGTTTTGATAATGGAGGGAGAAAGTTTTGTGGTAAAATTTTTATTTCATATTAATATTTTTAGAATCAAAGTGATTGAATTAAATTTAAGTAAATTGTTCTAAAATTTGATATATTTATTATGAAAAACTGACAAGATAAATTTGTTATTTGAAGCTTACAATTTTTTGTTTTATAATTTAATGCTGTTGGTATCAATTATTATCAAAAAATGTTTACATTTTTTATAAGATTTATGAATTTAAAATCTAAAATATGTAATTTTAGAAATTGATAAGATATGAATTATTAAACATAACATCTTTAAATGTAGATGCTATACACACATACACACACCAGAAAGAGAGAGAGATAGATATAACATGATATATAAATGATAAATGGACACATTAAAAAGTACTCGGACAGTAAAGAAATTTAAATATCTAATAAAACAATTGACCCTTTAAAGATTTGTGACAAAATGTTTATGATATTATTAGGTAATTATTTTTAACTATACATAGGTTTACTTAAATAAATCATTAGAGTTATAAAAATATTTATTGATTTTATCTGAGAAGTAGCATTTTAAAGAGAAATAAATTGGTATGACCTGTATAATTTACACAATTTAATAAATCTTTATTGAGCCAATTTTTTTAAATTCAAACAGCAAATTCATTGTTTTATTTATGGTTCTTTCTAAGTAAAGATAAAATCTAAAGTGACTCTTGTGAACTTAGAGATTGGCAACTTTTTGCTTGTGAAATATATCCGAAATGTTAGAAATAGTTCACAAAGTTGTCACCATATGATGCAGGAGAAAACAAATCTCAATACATAAGATCCTTTCATTTTCGAAATTCTAATACCTTGGTGAGCAAGGCTTAGTATGAAAAACCCTGCTATTTTGATTGGGGAATTTCAGGTTTGAATACATTATTACATAATTAAAAAGTGTTGAATAAAAGGAAATGGATATTGTAGCTTTTTTGTTGATATCTATGAATAGGATGATTGGAAAATTTCCAGTTTTCTCTTCTTACAATGTAGGAATAATTCCGGTTAACTATAAAGTGTCCTCCCCTTGAAGTTAAAATAATTGGTAGACAAAAACAAACCTCACATAACATTTTAAAATTTAAATTATAGCTTAGTGGAACAATGTTGAAAATGTTCTGACAATTAAGTTTTGTAAAAGTTAATGAAAATTATGATAACATATTTTAATATGCAAATATATAATTTATTTAAATTAGCAGAAGCTATTTATTGAATGAAAATAACATTTCTTGAAGTATAAATAAAGCACACTGTTATCTCAGATATTTATTAAGAGATGTGTTTATTTTAAAGGGACTATCTTGTATTAATTGTCAATGAAAGTATAAAGTTCCTGAAGTGTTCAGATCGATAAATGTATTTCTTTTATAGCCTTAACCTTATATTAGGTTGGGGAAAAAGTAATCCATTATTTTTTCGGTAGACGTCTGTAGTGATTGATATCTTGTGAGGTATCTATCAAACAATTTCAGATTTATGCTCATTGGAAAGGTGACATTTGACACTAAAATAACCTCTTGCAGTTTTTGTTTGATTAATACAGTTACGAGTACAAGGTTTTAAAAATGGAAGACAACAAACAAAATTCGATACATTTTCGTTTTTCTCTTGTAACGGCGATAAAGATAGCTGGGTAGCTAAAATTGTGAAAGGTGTTTATCGTCCTATATAAGACTGTAACAACCAGTTACATACAATTTTTGTTTCGTCGATTCCGTTCGGATATTTTTTATGTTAGAGATGCACCTCGCATGTGGATACAGCATCGTCGAAAATGTCTATAAAATATCAAAAATGATCGAAGTTAACCGCATGTCAGCAGTCAACGAGTTAGCACAAGACCTAAAAATGTACATGAAAGCTGTTTTCAACCTTTTTACAAAGTGAATCCAAAAGAAGTTACATAAAGTTCACGTAAAAAGAATGGATTTCTTTTTCCCCAAACTAATATCTATCTTAACTGAATATTAGTTTCCTAATACTGAATAAGATGACATGAAGCAATTGCCAATCTTTTTTATTGAAGTGAAATATTGAAATAAATTTAATATTTACTCTTGTGAAATATTGAAACAAATTTAATATTTACTCTTTAATTTGATTTTCTGTTATATTTTTCATAAAGAATAAAGTAGCTGATTTTATTTTTCTAATTTGCTGAGAAAAGAATATCTTGAATAGATATGAGCAAAACTTTAAATTATCCTAAATTAACACATAACTTTATGATGCAACCAAAAATTCATTAAACATTAATAGAATTAAGTCCTTCAATTATCTTATTCTTTGTAGTTGAACATTTTTCCTCAGTAACACCAATAAGGATTCCTTCTTCGCAACTCCATGTCATCAGTGATATAAGATGATATAAATATTTAATGTATCTATATTCTCTTACCACATCACTCTGACCAGATCAAACATAATCAAATATGATTGGTTCTTATGACACTCAGGCTATTGCCAACCTAAGTTATGAATAACTAAATAATGAACTTACAGGTCACCTATTCAAAATATGTGTGTCGAGCTGTCGGCTGAATGGTAAGCACTTTAGTCTTCAGTTCACCATTTGGAGTTCAAATCCCACCTGGGGCTTGGATGTTTGTATTGGTTCAGAATTCACTTAAAAATGTAGGTCCCAGTGGTTAGCCCACATAATCAACAAGCAACCTTCCAAAATATGTATGCTTTGGAAACTGGCACCTGGCCACTGCCATTTCCTACATTATACAGAATCTATTATTAATAAAATTGGAGGTTTATTATTATTAATGTCTAGAAAAAATTACTTGATATATATTAAAATAATGATTAAAATATCAAGATCATAAAATTATGTACTTGTTTTCTATGCTTTGTAAATGTATTGCTTCTTTAGTTACAGGTATTGTACTATCTCTCTAGTTACAGGTATTGCAGTACAATTTAACCCCTCATTTTAATATTTCTTGTGGGGAGTAAAATTGACTATTACTTGTTAAAGTATCCTTTTTTTGCAGATGAATGAAATTACTCAGTGATAATAAAGAATGGTATAAATGATGGATTTTGTGACTATAAATTTTTTTTATGGATAAAAAGCTATCCTTTTGATTTCAAAATTAGTATTCATTAATTTTGTAATTTCTTTGTTGTTATTTTAAATGCATTTAAACCCTTTAAAATAACTATTTATCAGTTATTTTATGTATACAATGTCATTTATTATTAATAGTATTATTAATGTAAATACAATTTTACTAATTTAATTTTTTAAAATTTAACTTTTACTAATTTAATTTTATTAAATATTATATATTAAAATTAATAAAATTGCTACTCAAATATTTCTATACAATACACAAAAAATATTTTCTCTATAACTTAATAATTATTGCATTAAATTTTTTTATTTCATGTAGCATACTGCTAATTTAAATATAAAATTAATTCTGATACCAATTTAAGTAGCAAACTTGAGTTTGTAAAGCACAGAAGTAAAAACTTTTAAACAATTTTTCTAAACCTGTTTAAACACTTTATTTTGCTTACTACCTTGAACACCAAAAGATTCTTTAAATCTTTTGCTTGCTTGCTTTTATTTTTTCACCTTAAAATATATAACCATTTATTTCATATTATTTGAAAATGAGTTTGAGAATGGAATTCTATTCCTGTCTTCGATATATATTTTTTTTCATAGCATTTAGTATTTTTGGGAAATTTCAAAGTTTGGCAATTTTAATTTTGATGTTACTTATTCTGATTTTTCTTCTATTACTATTTGAATAATATTCAAAATAAGTATCATATCAACACCACGAAATTTAATCAATTTCTTGTTATGTTATATTATATGTAGAATATTTTTTATATTTAGAGCATCTTTAATCTAAATTAGCATTAAATTAGCATAATAAATGTAGCATTAATTTTTAATGTTATTGTTTTCCCTGGGAGTACCCTTTCTTAACCTCTAGCAAAAGATTTTTACCAGATTTCTTCTGGATCAGTTTTCTTATAAAAAAACCAAAAACGATTTACAGTTTTTTGATTCAAATTGTGAAATATAATTACACTTGTATTATATTTCACATTACATTTGTATGTCATAAGGATCAAAACTAATACTGTCTACTCCAATTTAGCTATGTAGTTTTGTTATGATATCTTTATTTTTTGATTGTTCTTTTTTCATCCTATGACTTATAACTTAAATTGGAAGAACTTAAAGAAAATTTAAATTTTCTGTTAATGTTAATACAAATGTGAGGTAAACATTCTATAATTTGATTCATTATAATACTACAAAATGTAAATGAAAATATCATAGTAAGTTGCTAAAAATTTCGAAGGTAATATTTATATTGCAACACATCTGAATGGATAAAATTTTGCTTATTAAAAATATTGATTTGAGTTATTTTAAATGAATCAAAAATATTTTAGTGTACAATAAGTCATGAATGACATTTATTACATTCAAAGTTAATTTACATGAGGGTAAAGAATTTTGAAGAACAAACTAAAGATTCCTAGTTATTATTACTGCTTTGGTACATTGACAGCCTCATATTCAGTGATGTTAAAAAAGAAACCATTTATTGATTTTAGTTTTTAGCCATTATATATTTTTTAATCACCAATGTATGGAGCTGTGCTTCTTAATCTTGTATCAGAACATTTTTGAAATGCTGGTTATTGTGATAAAAGTAATTCTACTTGTAATAACAACAGTAGAAGACATCCTTAGTTACAACAAAAATGTAAATCAATTTATTGGCATGAAAATTGCAAATTTTGGAAATGTAGATGGTGTTGTTTTAATTAAAGACATTATTTATTTTGAAGATATTTTATCTACATTCAAGTATCATTATGATAGTAAGGAAAATGACAGCAAAGCAGAAACTTTGAAACCACAATAAGCACATATATTTACTTCTATGTTTGATATTATTAAAAGGAAGTCTGGAAACTCCCTTTTTTTTACCAAAAAATCTGTTGCCCCATTTCCCTGAGTTCTAAAATTTTAATAATATTATTTCAGGAAAAAGAAAACTATTTCTAAAAAAAACAAAAAAAAATAATATTATTAATTTATTTTTTTAAATCAGGTAAGTAGGGTTTTCTTAATTTTTCAGAAAGGAGAAAGTATATTTCAGTACAAAATTACCCAAACCGATATATTAAAAAGGATATTTTTAGAGACTTCACAATATTAAATGTTTTTTAATACCATATTTTAATGATGTTCTAAACTTTTCTGAAAATAGTGCCAAACTGCTGTTTTAACTGCTACTCATACTTTTGATTAAACAATTTATGTGTTCTAATCCCATCTAGGTTTTGGATCATTAAAGTAGTTTGAAATCTATTTTTAACTGTAACTCTCGACCTAATTAGCTCTTATTAAAAAAAATACCTTTGAATGATAAACAAACAAAACCTAAGATATGTCAGCTGTTGAATAATATTTCTTTCATCTTAAAATGAAAGATTATTTATACTGTGCAATACAATAATTATTAAACTGTGCATAAAGTAAAAAAAGAGAAATGTATTAATACCAGACAATCTGTATTTAAAAATTCAAAGCCATCCCAAATTTTGTCAGAGTACAAAAATGTACATAATATTATACTGTAGTGTATAATATTATGTACATTTTTGTACTCTGGGTTTTGTTGGTTTGTTTTATAATTTAAAATCTTGATATTTTTCAAACTGAGAGTGCTCGAAATTCATAATTATATATTTGTGTATATTACTCAAATTTTGAAAAAGTGAAACATTCAATATTTAGTATTTCACACACATTTTAATGTTTTACTGTTATTTTCAAGTAATAATCATTATCTTTTTTAAATCCTAATTGTACATTAATATACACTTTTGACATTTAGAAACAAGATAAATTTTTCATTAGTTATTGTAATGTTAGATTTTATATCAAAAAGAATAATTATACCTGGCAAATTTGAGCAAATATTTTGTGAAACTTTTTTTACAAGATCTCTTACAAGATATAAAAATGAATTTTTTCATATGCTTTTATCCAAAATATCTCAAATTATGTATTTCAATTATATACCAATTTCTGTGATACAATTAATTTTATTTAAAATTTTACTTTTAATATAATTTTAATTTTTATACTATTATAAGAATAAACTATATGATTACTTATATTTTTTATGCAAAAACAAAGCTAGTACACAGAGATTATGCTAATTGTAAAATAATAGCCCTAAGACTGTCAAGAATCATTAATAATATAACTTAAAGTTATATTATATAGTGTTTTTGTAGTATTTTCACACTGATGACATGTTTTAAGAATTTTTTATGATGTGTTATGAGCTGTATGGTTAGCTTCTTAGTTAACAAATTTGCTTGCCTTTTCGCCAACAGTTACTAAATTTCCAAGTTTTTTTGCCAAAAGTCCAAATTTCAAATTTTATTGCTGTTAATTTCAGTTTTCATTAAATATTGATGGAAAAGTGATAATATTTAACATTTACAGGAACTCAATTTTATATTTAAAACAACAAAAGAAGAAAACAAAATATTAAAGCACATTTTTATAAAATGAATAAAGAGAATTTACTTAAATATTTTTCTAATATGAATAAAAGATTCCGGTGTTATTAATTTTATTTGGTAAATTATCATAAAACAAAATTCCTTTACATACCTATTTTTATTTCAATTTCTGTTGTTGTTGTTGTGTGCCAGCCAGGCAGGCAATATGGGGTGCGCTGCTCCACTTTTACAACTGTACCATATTTGGTGTGGAGTCCGACTCTTCAGTACACACATGCCATAGGTACTCGTTTATAGGGTAGGCAACCATTCACACACACACAAAGAAAGGACAAAGACAAGAAAGAGAGAGAGAGAGAGAAGTACATCCATGCCCGAGCCAGGTCTCGAACCCAGGTCTCACCCATCTGTAGTCAGGTACGTTAGCCACTAGACAGGTTGGGCGGCATTTAAATTTCTAAATTGTATAAATGTTTATGTTGTCTTAAAATTATTTTTATTTTTCATGTTAAACTTTTAAGACAATTTGACATATTTTTATTTCGGTTTTGTGTGTATGTATATTATTTATTGTAAACTAATGATTATTATTATTACAGTGATTAACTGAGTTTTATCACTTTCTCCTAATTTTTTGATAAAAACAACTTGCTACACATGAATAAGTAAAAATTAATTTTAATACATTTGACATTTAAAAATGGACCTGATTTTTTAACAAAATTCTTTCACAATAACTCTAAAAAGTGTATCATTTTAATTAATTTGATAAATTTCATTGCACAATTTCTTTTATGTAAGATAATAAATTTGAAAAGAAAATTTTTTAGTAACTCCAAAATTATTTATTTATTTATTTATTTTTTTTTTTAATTCTGAAGAGAACAGGTACTTTATAATAATAGCTTAAAAGAAAATGGCAACTAGAAAAAATAAAATGTAATGCATGTAAATTTGTTATAAGAGATTGATTTTAAATAATGTGTCTGTGCTCCTTAAAACTATTTATTGAATAAATTTTAACTGGTTTTCCTTTTGGCATCTGTTTGCCTGATTAAAGGGGACAAATTTTTATCAACTTTTTCTCACTATTTTTATTTGATTTTCCTGTTTTTATTTCAATGTTCACTTTAATTTTAATTATTTAAATTAGCTTTCATCACTTAAATTAAAATCATATCTGTTCTTATTGAAATTTTTTCCTTATTTTAAATGTTGCTTTTTTGTGCTTTTCTAACTATTTCATATTCTTATTTATGATGTTAAAATTTTTGTAAAATAACTTACATTGTTAAATTACATTGAATATCTATTCTATTTCAAATCAAAGTGCTTTATGTAAATTTTGTGGTTGCTAAACATTTCAGAATAATGAATTAATGCAATAACTAAATTTTAATCATCATTACAATTTTGTAATTGTTAATGCAAATTTAATTTTTTAAATTAACATACTGAATATTTTTATAGTTATTTAATAATGTCCTGTTTTCCATTTTATTAAAATCAAATATAATTTTGAATTTTTTTTGTATGTCATTATATACAGGTAACCCTCATACAACACGGTATCTTATAACACAATTCGTAAATTGCGGGAACCCTCCTACAACACGGCATCCTATAATATGGTTTCGCTATAACGTGATGAGAAAACTGCAAATCCTTTGTACATACAACATTGTGTGCACTTCTACAGTCGCGGCAAGGCTTGCTGTACTTAAGATGCAACGTTGTAGAAATGTATGTAGGTCCTTAACTGTACTTTGAGCCAAAGCTTTATATAGGCACCTACGAGGCGATAGACCTCATTCGTATTAGGTTTCTCAATGCATGAACCGGCATTTGAGACGGTCACCAGTGAGGACTGTTTAGTTATAAGAGTTTTCTGCGCGGTCTTGGCCTTAGACTATATTATGACCTGATCAAGTGGCTGACGCGGCTTTGCAAGCCACGTGTGCGATGTCACTTCCAAATTGCGCTCCTCTTATCGGGGCCTGTGTCCCCCGTAGGACATTGGGGTACTCCCAGTCAGGGTAGGAACATCCAATTGCTGCTTAATAATTAAGCAATGCCTACAATAGTTCTAGTTTAAAATGGATGTGTGTTTTCCGCGAGGAGTCAGTCAGTTTTCTGTGTGGTATTAACTACGTTATTTACTTTCATCCCCATGACTTGAAAACAACAGTGTCTCACACTGCTAGTCGGTAGTCTATGTCTAGCCACAGTGTGTTAAAGAATAATTTTTTCATCTTTAAGACATTAAGCTTTAGTCCCAAACAATGTCAGATAAAGTTAAAACACTGTTCAACTGGAAATTTATTTCTTTAGAAGCAAAGATACAAATCCTGGATTGTTTATTGAAAAGAGAAAAAGCATCCCACATCGTCGGGAATAGCCTTAATTTGAATGAAGCAACATTCAGGGTAATGAAGAAAAATGAAAAGAAATCATAAGTGCAGTTGCCACAGGATTTTCGACATCCGCAAAATGTTCTACTCGCCCTAGCGCACCAATAGTTGAAAAATGGAAAAGGCACCCAGCATTTGGATTGATGATTGTTGTCAAAAAAGAATTCCATTAGATGGCAATATCATAAAACAAAAAGGACTAAAAATTCACAACCATCTTAAAGAACAGGGAGAATGCACTGCCAACCCAGATTTTGTGGCGAATAATGGTTGGTTTGTAAAATTCAAAAAGCTTTTTGCAGTTCATAGCAAAAGAATCCAAGGAGAATCTGTGTCCGCTGATCATGAAGCTGCTTGGACATATCCAGAGAAAATTAAAAACATTATAACCGAGCAAGGATACACAGCGGATCAGGTTTTCAATGCGGATGAATCTGGGCTTTGGGGAGGAAAAATGACCAGTAAAACCTTTATGTTGAAAAAAGAAAAAACTGCACGGATTTAAGATGTCCAAAGATTGTCTAAGCTCCTTTTGTACAGTAATACATTGGGGGACTTCTTGACAAAACCCTTGCTAGTTTATAGATCTTTGAATCCTCGTGCACTGAAAGATGTAAATAAAAACATCTCGTCGGTATACTGGAAAAAAAAAAAATCCAAGAGGTTGGATAACAGGAAATTTATTTAAAGATTGGTTTTCAAGTTGTTTTGTACCAAGTGTTGAGCATTTTTTAAGGCAAAAAAATTTGAGCTTTAAGGCGCTATTACTGTTAGTTAATGCTCCATGCCACCCTCAAGATTTGATTCATCTCAACTTCAGAATAGTGTTCCGACCACTTAACACTACTCTGTTCCTCCAACCATTAGATCAAGGTATTGTTTATACCTTTAAAACATATTATATAAGAAGATCCTTACAGTGAACTTTAGATGCAACGGATTCAGAATCAATTATTGGAAGAAATTTTCAATTAAGCACTGTATCGAAATTATATCTTTGTCATTGAAGGAAATAAAAACATCAACCTTAAGTGCATGTTGGAAGAAGATATGGCCCTCTTCAGTTGAAACAGAAAACATGCGTGAAACATTGGAAAATGAAATTGGTGCCATATTAGAAGTTGCTAAATCAATCGGAGGAGAAGGTTTTGTGGATATGTCTACTGAAGACATTCAAGATTTATTAGTGGAAGAAGAAATTGACGCAAACCGGAATAATGGAAATGGCCTCCCTGGATGCGAATCAAATCGATTTTGGGGACGCTAGCTTTGATGAAGATTGTGCAGTTAAGAATTTAACATTAAAAAAAATTACATTAAAGCCTATGCTTAGCGAAAAATCTCGAGTCATTTTTCTTGAATACAGATCCTTCCACGGAAAGAAGTCGAAAATTCAAAAGGGAGCTGCAAAACTGTTTAGCTCCATACCCCGAAATTTACAATGACCTAGTAAGAACCAGCAAGCAAAATTCAATTCAAGATTTTTTTTAAGAAGGGAAAACATGTAAAAACTTTAAATAGAGAAAAAAGTTCTGAAAGTGAAGGCGATATCGTTCCATCCAAAAAACGTTCTTGGTTGATTATACTGAGCAGTGACGACGAATAAATTCCTTAAATTAGGGTTGTGTTAGATTGAAATATTTTTTTCTTACTTTGTGTTGTATATACATTTATTATTCAATAAAAATTAAGTTGTTTATGAAGAGTTAAAAAAAATATTTCGTTTTTAATAAGTTTTTGGAACGTAACCCCCCTTTTTGTACTAGCTCTGGGTCTCATACAACACGGTTTCACACAACACAGCATTTTCTAGGAACCTAACTACCATGTTATAGGAGGGTTACCTGTATATATTATTTAGCATAGCATTTAGCATTACAAAATAAACCTGAATAGATTTAATACATTAACTAGTTTTTTTTCCAATGTGTATAAAATTTTAAAGTTGACCTACTTAATTTTCTGAGTACTGGAGAAAGGGATATTCAGCTTGAGAATATAACATCTGATTTAATATTTATGGGAAGGAATTTCGTATTTTTTGAGATAAGCTTTGTGCTTAAAAAATCGCGTGATATCATTCTAAAGAAAATTGAAAATAATATTGTTACAGAAATAATTTTCTTACTTTGAGTTGTATATTTTTAAATTTTTCCATTTTTAAAGTATTTAAATTGAGCAGTTTATGTTTTGGAGTCTTAAGAATACCAAATTTTATAATGTGATTTAAGCCATATTTAAAATTAAAGAAATCTAGTGTACTTTATCTCTTGAAAAATATGGACTTATTTATTAGTGCAATTAATGATTGAATTATCCTTACCTATATGAATATCGTTAGATTTCTTCTCATATTTACAATGCTGTCTTCAAGGAATATTTTCATTGATAATGGTCTATATTCATATGGCTTATTTTGCTATTTTATTATTACTTTTTTCCATATCAGAACGAATTCAATTTGATTTATGATTAAAAGTGAATTCTGAATTGCAACATATTTCCATGCTCTCTCTGGTAGACAGATGCACTATTAAATTGAGCCCTACACATTTTAGAAAGGAAGAAATCAATATCTTAAGCATCCATCTTTACATGTGTTCCAGCAAAAAACAAAATCATATTTATTTATAATTTAACAATATATGATAGGTCTATCAACAAATATTTTGTTTTAATTTGGGAGTTTTACTACAAAATCAAAATAAGCTCATTTATATGCAATTGACATTATGTAGCTAGTATATTATGCTATAGGAAAATTGTCTTTGGAATTTAGTGTTATTTTCTTGATCATAATATTAAGTACTATGTAAAACTAATGTTTTTAAATGAATTTAAGTAGCCTTATTTTTGTTACAATAGATTTTAATAATTTTCTGGTTGAAACTTATATTTTTGTATCTCATTTTCAGTGGTTTAATAAATTATTTATATGCCCTTATCCATATAAAGGTGGTAATTTTTTAAATTCTACCGTGTTTAGTGAAAGGAATTTGATTAAATAAATAGCTATGCCTTGTATAAAATGCTAACTTGTTTTGCCATGAATATGTTTTGTTTCCAAAATAAGAAAAAATTCTGTTCCTTACATTTCCTCGGTTTTACAAAACATATATTCGATATTTTTTATGTGTACTTGTAATTTTTGACAGTTCTTTTGATTTATAAATATATTTATACTTGATGTAGATATTAAATTTAAATTATCTTTACCTATTAATTTTATACTTTCAATACAATATTTTATGTTTTTTTTTGCATCTATAATTGAAGTTGATTGCAAAAAACATTCTTTTTTCCTTAAATTGTGAAATGTGAGATTTAATCATAATTGTTGAAATAGTTTTAAAATTGAATCATTTTAGAATAATATAAAAACAAATTTTATTTCATTTTATAATTCATCATCAAATTTAGAATGCTAGAGAAGATTTTCTGGCAAGCTGATGTAATAAAAATAATGAACTACTGAAAAATTAATGATGCTTTTTATTACTCAATTGCTGATCCCTCATGAGTTTTTTTTTTTTCAATTATATGAGTATTCCTTAATTTTTCTTTAAATAAAAAATAGAAAAAAGTGTTTTCTTTGATTTGTATTTAAAAAGCATAACTACAGTTAAAATTGTGTGAAACTCAAGCAATCTTTTAATATTAATTAGAAATTGAGGCAATACTAAATAAAAAATGGTATGATGTAAGATAAAACAGGAAATGTACTCAAAACTGATAATCTAATCTTTATAAAATCTATCACTTTCTCATGTTATTTCATATCTCAGTTTGTAAATATCTTTCATGCTAATTCTTAACACATAGCTACTGCTTTAGTATATGGCTATAATCTATTAATATTTACTCATACTATCCTAGCATTTGATAAATATAGAGCAATGACAAAGAAAAAAGATATCTGAATTTTAAAGATGTTTCATAACTTCTGTACAGTTATTAATTTAAAGAAATATCTATGCTTTTTTAAATAAATTTCTTATTTGGAAGTTTTTAAAGTAATTTCATTCCTAAAAGCTGTAAACGCCATTATTTGCTTTAAAAAAAATCTTTTATGTTTTAGTTTAGAAAAGTCTGTATTTTAATAAGGCTAAAAATTTTAAATTTTCTTAAAATTTATTTTAAAATAATTGTAACTTTATTTTTCAACTGTAATTATAGTTAGTATATCACACAAGAAATGCAGCATAAAATGTTATAGATTTTTGTTGCACAGTTTTTTTGTGTGCTTTCTAAACAGATAAAAATTTTAGTGTTTATTTATTTCACTCCAAATTTGGCCTCTCTAAACTTGTAGCTCAATCATTTGGCTGTGGAAATTCAAGCCCCACTTTAAATTATGTCTTAATAAAATCTGTTTTCATGTACCAAAAGTGATCATAAAGTAGTTAAACAAAATCCACTTTTGGCATACAGCCGTTGTAATGGAAATCCATCTCAAATTAATTTTATATTCTTGCTTATCTAACAATTAACGATTGTGTGCAAATATGGTTTTTGTATGATTAAATTCCTCTTTTTAATTTATTGTTAATTCATTTACTGGATAGCTTAATGTATTAGGTATAAATATCCTAATTCACTAAGACTAAAGTGTTTATGTATTACAAAAACATGTTTGTCTTAATTATTATGTCATTTCATTGTAATATTAACTTGATAAAATAGTAGATACAATAGGAAGGCATTTGTGTAGCTGCATCTTGAACAATTTTCTATAATATACAAGTATGACTTGGTCTAATCAACCCTCTTGTGCAAAAAATGACCATTGTTTTACAAACAAACTAATCTATTATATACAAAAGTTATTGCTATTATTATATAAGTAATATAAAAAAGTGTAAAGTGGACCTGATATAATTTTTTTCTCTGATTTCTCTGCTGTACTCTAGGAATTAGAATTAAATTATCCATATTTCTTTATAAAGTATACAGAAATCTGTAAAATTTTCCTCTTAAGATCAAGAAACATTTAAAAAATGACCTATGCATTGTCTTGAAAGATACTGCTGGTAATTTTGTACATCCAACTTACAGGGTTAGATTTTTATATAGAATATCCCTGTAACCTCAAACTTACTAGTGATTTCATTTTGTCTTATGTAAACAGTCCTCATAAGAAAAATAACAGCTAGTAAAATTGCTCAAGAGAACATTCAGTTAAGGTATAAAATTCAAATTACTAAGTCCAAATATCTTACTTTAAACTTTGCTTGCAAATATTAATAAGTTGCTTTCAGCATTATTTGTCAAAGTGCAAGTTTCACTACCTATAAGGCCTTATGATTATTTTATATACCTTCATTCTAATTTTATTAATAAGGAGTTTATTATTAAATAAGTGATTGGTATAAATAAGAATATATTTCTTCAGCAATAAATATAACAATGATCAATAATTGTACCAAGTAAGTGACTCTAGAAATGAACGAACACACATACACAGTTAAAATTATATGTACTGTAAATTCAGATAAAACAGTGGAATATTGTGTTCAGTTAATAAATTTTTTTGTGTTCACTAATAATAAAATTATCTTCTGCTGTTTTATAAACTGGCTTCCTATGGTTATTCAAAATGTCAATTTTTCACAACTTCAATAGTTTTAGAAACAATAAATAGAACTTCAAATCTTGTGATGAGCAATTTCTGATGCCAGAATTAAAAAAGTAATGGCAATAATGAACCACCCTGCCTATCACCAACATTAACATTGATATTAATGTATTTTTTATGTTCTCTAAAGCATCAACAATATTGTTTGGGGAAACAGGACAACAGAAATTTTGATTAATTTGCTATTTTTAGCTCAACTAAAATTTTTCCAAATGTCTATTTGAAATTAATAAATGATGCAAAAATATTGATGTAAAGGTGTTCAAATATATTTAAAAGAATATGATTTTTTTTTATATAATATGTACCTTGAAAGCCACACTAATTTTTTTATGAATTAAGACAGAATTATCTTAGACTAAAAACTTATAAATGATTGTTTTCACCAAATATTTAATTTTTGTTTATCTGTGTTTATTAATCAATTTTCGGTCTAAAAGTAAGCCTGATCTTGCAATAAGAATAGTAAATAAAATCTTTTATAAAATAATATCATTTAAAAATTTTAAATTTGATTTTGCAGCGATTTCATTTTGGTTAATGTTATTTATCCTAATTATATTTATACTAATCAGCTACTTACTATTTAATTTCACTATACATAAATAGTTTTAATGTCAAATTTCTTTCTAATAAACATATAATTATGCAAGTAAAAAATTGTAAATCGTTTTCTTTGCATTAGATATTTTGAGAACCTATTTTAAAACTAAAATGTTCTTAGTATAGTAATAATGAAATTGATACCAATGAAATTTTGAAATTATTTAATATATATATATATATTTTATAGATTCCATTTGTTCTAAAAAATACATTAAATTTTCTAACCACATGTTATTCAATTCATGCAATCATGTCAGTCTTGTTCGAAGACTTGCTTTATTAAATATATTGTTTAATTAAGACAAATACATTATGCTCCTAAACAAAACTTATTATGTCATTGCTTTAGATTATTTCATGATGTTATTTATCATTCAATTTTAATAGTATTTATCTTATATGAATTCTGAAGAGATTGACTGTTAGGAATATTTTACTCTACCTAAATTAGAAGTGAAGGGACTTTTGTTGTTCCAAAAATTATATGAGTGGCTAAATTATAAAAAATTCATTTTTAAGAATTTTGGGAAAATATTAATAAACCATCAGTTATTGCTTAGCCTGAAACAAATAATTAAAATTAATCACTACATTTTATGTACTTATTTTTATGTTGAATCTTATGTTTTTCTTTATTTTTTCATAAATTTTTGTTTGAAATTGTTCTAATGTCCCCCCCCCTACCAAATTTGTGTCTGCTTTACAGTGAATATTTTTAATTAGGTATGTTTTAGGAACCTTCTGATGAAAACAAGTTAGAAATTAAAAAATAATTTTTTTAATATTGTTAATATTAAATAAATTTTTTATAATTGTAATTTACAAAGAATTTGAGGAAAAATGTCATATTAGTAATGGTATTTTTCATTGAATTCCTAATTAAGCATTTCATTTTGGAAAATGCATTAAAATTATTAAAAAATATTAGAAGCATATTTATATAAAAGCCAAATTAAAGTGATGAAAAACAAATGTTAGGCTACAAAGTCATCAAAAAATATACTGTTTTAATTTTAGCTAAAAATATTTTATACCTGATAAGCTATTAAATAATTGATTATTAGTTATGGGTAACTAAATATGGATAGAAGGAAAAAGTGTTTTATAACTTCTAAATTATTGGCAAATACTGCCAGAGTTTGTCTTCAGAAATCAACAAAACATTTTGAAATCAAATCAGCAATAAAAATAAATATAATTTCTGGGATCCAACAATTTTGAAGTAGTGTGAAAGCTCACATTCACCCTACTGAAGATTAAGTCAACTCTTTTCATTTTAATTATCCCTCAAATAGACAAAATTATTGTAAAGTATATACAGTAGTTAACTTGTGTGTAAATGTTTGTTTTTGCTTCATAAATTATATGCTCCGATCCAATTAGCTCTCATTTGTAATGTAACAGTTGAAAGACAAGCAAACAGTTGTGAAAAATTTATTATTAAAAATATTTTTTCTGTGAATTACAATTTGATAATAGAGAACTTTATCAATTGATTGTGTCTAATCATATCATTGATCTTCCAGTAATCATAGCAGTATTAGCAAAGACCTACAGAGTCCTTTGTTATTAGTAAAAAGTATCAGTTTTATATTAATAGAAACATGAAAAATATTACCAATAGTGGAAAACATAAAAAAGGCAAAATTGATCTAATTAAAAAAAGCAATTGACAAGATGATATAAATGAAATAAGAGCATTGACAGAATATATCAAATAAAGTGAAAGAGTTACAAGTTGATATTAATCACAAAATGATAGAACTATCATTGTGGCACTTAACGAAGCAAAAATTATTGTGTCAAGCAGTGTTAATGTGTCAAATATAAAAACCAGGGTTTGAAAATTACTTCTTTTTTACAACAATATATACATCTTTGTGTGTTGTGTGTATGTGTTTACATAGAGAGAAAGGATGAGTGGTATACTGGTTTCAAAACTGAAACACAATATTCATATTGTGAACAATAATTTTAGCTATTTCATTTTTAATATAATTGTCCACTTATTTAATGCTTTTGAAATATTCATTGATTTAGAATTAAAAATAGATATTTGACAAAAAATAATGTGGATTGAATTATTTTTTTTCAAATATCTATTTTTAATTCTACTGAAAATTATCTGGTAAAATAATGATATTTATTTATTTATCATGTGACTGTTTTTTTTTTAAATTTTCCTGAGGAAACTTCGTAAGTCTTAAAATTTTTCTCAGTAATCTATAAATCTTGTTCAGTAATTTTTCAAAGTACTAAAAAGTTGTTGTATATCAATCAAAGTTAATTTATGTATTATTATTTATTTATTTTTTGCAGCATTCTGTGTCTCAAATACCAGTTTCCAACCTTTCTGTAACACAAAGTACTGGGCAACAAAGCTCATCTAATACAGTCAGTGTTGCTCCAACAGCAGTGGGCACCCCAGCACCTACAGCTGATCCTGAAAAACGAAAATTAATACAACAGCAACTGGTATTACTTCTTCATGCTCATAAATGTCAAAGAAGAGAAAGCCAATCCAATGGGGATGTTAGACAGTGCTCTTTGCCTCATTGTCGGACTATGAAGCATGTGTTAAGTCATATGACTACTTGCCAAGCAGGGAAGTCTTGTGGTGTACCACATTGCTCATCTTCAAGACAAATAATATCTCATTGGAAAAATTGCACTAGAAGTGATTGCCCTGTATGCTTACCTTTAAAGCAAGCATCTGATCGAAGACAACAGCAAGCAGGTCAATATTTTCTTATATTTTTTTTTATAATTTTTGATCAAACTGTAAATTTGAATTTTTTTTTAAACTGATTCTATTTTAAAATTTGCTGAAAAATTATATCAGCATCAATCAGATTACATTGAATTGGTTAGCGTAGTGAAAAATAAATTTTTTAATAATGCTTTTTGTGATAGCAATGATTAGTGACTTTAAAAATATGCTTGTTCAGGAATATAAAAAATTTCTATTTTTCTCACTTTGTTTCTAATTTATTAATTTTATAGTTTAAAATGAATAATTTCTACTGTATTTTTCTTTGTAAAATAATTTTTTTAAGTGCAATCATAAAATTTTTAACATTTTATAGCTGCTGCAGTTCAGACAAGTCAGACAAGTCAAGGTCCTGCTCCAGCTGATATGCAGAGAGCTTATGCTGCTCTTGGACTTCCATTTAATGCTGGTAGTGGTAGTACAAATGTAAATCCTGTGATACAAAGGAGTCAAGCTGTGTCTATTCCACATGGTATATTTATTTAATGACTTTTAGCATAACAAAGTTATGAAAATAATGTGTTCTGAAACATTTAATTTTTACGATGCTATAAAAATTAGTGCAATACTTACAAATATTTTATGTAGAAGCTATGATAAAAATCATAAGTATGATCATTGACATCAAACAAGAGTACTTCTTAAACCCCAAATTTATGAGGTATTCTTTGGATACCAATATCAGTGGAGTATTAATATTGAAGGATACAGGTGAAGCATAGTAACTAACCCAAAAATAGTTTTGTCCCAATTCTCCAAATATTTCTGGGTAGGCCTGAATCATAATTCGTAGAACAGGATCCAGTTGTTCTTCATTTAAAATTTTGAGTATTCTTTGCTATATTAGCTGAATTGCCAGTTGAAATTTTTTTTAAGGTAGATTTGCAGTACTTCTATGTTACTGAATAATTTTAAAGTGTTAGAAATGTGATGCTGAAATTTCAAACTTAATGCAGTATTTAAATTAATAATTTTTAATGCTCTAATTGTAACACTATTTATTTCTCATATTAATAAAAATGTTTAATTCAAATACATAATAAGTAGCTGCATCTTCATTCATTTCTATGAAAAAATTAGTTTGAGTTGTACAATTATGGTATTTTGATTTTGTGCTTTTGTTGATACATAATAAAATGATTATCAAAATTTTAAATTAGAGTTATTAAGATTTTATGCCATATGAATAGTATTTTATCGTAAATATTAGCAACAAAATGAAGGGAAATAATTAATATTTAAGTGTTTATGAAGCAATATTAAATCATGTTGATAAAACATTCAAAGTTCATTCATTCCTTTATTTTATGAATTGTGATTGTATTTCTTTCTATTGTTTCCTTGGTTTTTTAATGTTTACATTACTTTAGAGTGAAAAGAAGTTTCTGTTAAAATCTTATGTTTCATGTGATATTTTATTGCATATTGATATGAAGTGTTTACTTTAAATATTTTTTCATTAGTTGTAGAACCAGCCCCCCAATGTTCTCCTCAAAACTTAAACCACATCCAAGCTACACAACCAGCACAACAAGCGCAACAGCAATCTCAAGCGCAGATGAGGCCCATACTGCAAAACAGTGGCGCTGGAACAATTCCCAGCCCTACTACACAAAATTTCCTTGTCACAGATAACCTCCAGTCCAAAGTGAAAACAGGAGTAGCATTAATAAATACTTCACAAAATCAAGTGCCACCTGTCCCATCTGTAATTCCTGATAATCCAGCTACCACCAAGGATTGGCATCAATATGTAACACAAGAATTGCGACATCATTTAGTTCAAAAGATGCAAGTCATTTTTTAGTATTATTTTTAATTTAAAGTTAACTAACCAAAATGTTACACAGTTATTTTTCTTCTGAAATTAGTAGTTTATTTTAGTTTAATTTCAAATAAATAAAAGCATTATTAATGGTATGTAATTTTGTACTTGCAATTTCAAAAACATTTTTCCTTAAAAATTGTAATTGCTTAAAGTATTTTCATTGACATTTGATATAAATCTCTTTCTGTATTAGTTCATTATTTGAAAATAATATCATTATATATCCTATATTAAATTTTTTAAACATTCATTTGACATTTTAAATGAAATGTAACTTTTTAATTAAAATCATTAAGCAGAATCTGTTATGTTAATTTAATTCTACTTAACTTCTCATTAGTATTTATATCTTTCTTATTAAGGAATTATTTTTGATAATATTGGCAAGAATTTTCCCATGCTCTTCTAAAGAAATTATAATTATATTCATATATTTGTTAAATTGTGAGTATTAAAATTAGCTGACATATTTGAGGAGTGACTGTTTAAATACATATATTAGGTTAAAAATATGTTGTGTATATTGTATTATTAATTACATATACTGTTTTAACTTGAAACTTTAAGTTTCTCTTATAAATGAATTTTTCTCATGTTGTTTCATCGTTAACTTCCAAATATGTTAGTATTTTTAATACATTTTCAGTGTGCAAGCCATATTTCCTACTACCGACCTATCTGCATTGCAAGATAAAAGAATGATAAATCTAGTCGCTTATGCTAGGAAAGTTGAAGGTGATATGTATGAAGCAGCAAACAGTAGAGTAAGTTAATGTTTCCTTGAAACTGAAAAGCTTGGAATTTTTTAGTAACTGAAGCTTATAAATAAAATAGCATTATAATGTTGATCTTGATAACTGCTAATGACTGTAATTCTCTTTTAATCTGCTAAGAACTGTTCTTAATTATTGCAAAACAAATTCTTTTTTATTGTATTTTGTTACAAGGCATGAATTTAACTGCCAAAAAATTTTTTGTTAATTTATTTTTTATCTCTACATATCTATACTTCTGTTTATTCAAATCAGGGTATAAGTAAAAATTTATACAAATTTGACCAACTCACAAGAATTGCAAAGCTGGTTAAATTGTTAAAAAAGAAAAATGAGAAGTTTTAAAACAATCATACACATGTAATCTGAAAAATGTTTCTTAATTTCTAAGTTCTGTATAAAAAATATGAATATCTTTAGGGTGACTGTATAAGTGAAGGAATTACTTATAATAATTAAACAGATTTACTGAAATGATAGGATTTAATTTATCCTGCATTTTCACTGGCTCACTTAAAATATAGAATTTTATTTAAATAAATAATTAATGTGAGGTTGGAATTTTGTAGCACAATATCACCACTTGTAAAGAATGTTGTTGTACACAAGAATACATCTGAGGTAAAGAACTATATTAGTCAGGGTAACTTTTCAGTATGTTGTCTCCTTGAAATGATAGGTACCTTATCCATATAGCAGTGGTAGACCATGCAGATTCCTCTCATGCATTGGTGCATTTTTGGGTGTTATCTATAGGTGTGTTCCCTATAATATTGCTTCCTGCTTTACAAATTTATTTCCATATGATGGTGTAAGAACTTTTTGGTGTTCAACTAGTGATACCTCTGACCCCAACATAGCCAAAAGTAAGTTGCCAATGATCTTCTCATATAAATACCTCTTTTAGTCTGAAAACAAAACCACTCGTCAGATAATACCCAGAGAATTGTTTTTTTAGATTATAATTTTCATCATGTTTCTGGATAAACTACAAATATTATGATCTGAGGCATTGTTGATTGTCCTAAGTGATGTAATCTATTTTACTTACATTTTTGAAATTGTTTTTCAATATAATGTCCATCTGCATTTTGTTTAATCTTTTTGTCCCGGCAGTACAACTGTTGTACAATGAATGTGAGTGTCTCAGAAGATGGCTGTGGTACAGCAGTTGTACCACAGATTTTTTACCCCTTTCAAGCACTCAAATTT
This sequence comes from Latrodectus geometricus, assembly GCA_026290005.1. Classification (NCBI taxonomy): domain Eukaryota; kingdom Metazoa; phylum Arthropoda; class Arachnida; order Araneae; family Theridiidae; genus Latrodectus; species Latrodectus geometricus. The sequence continues at coordinate 110,163 of JAPDSC010026891.1, forward strand.
CTTTGGGCAATAGAGGGACATTTAATTGCTGATCTTTTGTGACTGAAAGTCATAAAAACTGGGGGCTTGTCAAAGTGAAGAATTTTGGTGCAAAACAAATTTATTGACTCCTTTTCTTTAAAGGAAAACATATATATTCATCCTTACTTTAGCAATTTTTTTTTCCTTATCACCAGTTGCTTTTTTTGTCTATTGAAAAAATATTTTCGATGTTTTTACGTCATAAGAGTTTTACCTTAATGATGAAATAAAAAATTTATTGAATGAATGAGAAGAAAATTTTGTGCATAGTGATTCTTATTGCTGTGATTGAATGTCAACTCAATGATAGTAGATTTCTTAATGACAATAAAAATGCAGGTTTCTTTGCATCATTTTATTTTGATTGATGTAATGCTAAAATAAATAATAAGCCTATAACTTTTAAATTTATGGGAGACTTTTGTATTTCTGAATAAATAAATTATTTAGTTGATGAACATGTATTTTTTTTTTATTTATCAGTACATATTTTAAACAAATATGATATAGAGGCATATGTTCATATATATATATATATATATATATACATATATATATATATATATATATATATATATATATATATATATATATA
>JAPDSC010026891.1:118185-143351 GCA_026290005.1 Latrodectus geometricus
TATATATATATATATATATATATATATATATATATATATATATATAAATATATATATATATATACATATAAATTAAGTAAGATACATTTAATAGATAAAGATAAAACTATACAAATTGAATACCAATAAGACAAAATCAGGAAAAATCAAGAAAAGTAATATAATAAAATTAAGGAAAGAGCATGGGGACCACGTCTTCATCAGGAGGGAGATGGTCAGCTATGCAAAACAGACACCCTTTTCTGTAAAACACAAAAGACAAAGGTCTAAAAATATCTGTGTTATTAATTTTTCATATTACTTTTGGCAACCATATTCTTCTATATTTGGTATATATTCTGTATTTGATATATTCTTCTGTATTTGATATATTTTTCTCATTGTATTGCTTTGCCTATGTATTTTTTATTTTTCAATGTATTACTTTGATTCCATTTATTTTAATTTTGATATAGTTGTATTTTCTTCTTATATGGACACTCTTCGGGGACATAACACATATATTTTTAGACCTTTGTCTTTTGTGTTTGTCAGAAAAGGGTGTCTGTTTTGCATAGCAGACCATCTTACTCCTGATGAAGACGTGGTCCCTATGCTTTTTTCTTAATTATATTACATCATTTTTCTTGATTTTTTCCTGATTTTGTCTTATTGATATTGAATTGTATAGTTTTATCTTTATCTATTAAATGTATCTTAATATATATATATATATATATATATATATATATATATATATATATATATAATATAAGGTGCCAAGCTAGTTGTGAAAGGTTAACTTTCTAGCCTTAATAATTTAGTAGGACAAATTTTCACCTCAAATATGATTGTTTCAGAATCCTTTATAAACTGAAATATTATTCAAACAAGCTAGTTCGTATTTGCAAAAAGTGACCAAACAGCAACAAACAAATAAACTACTCACTTCCAGGCACTGTAATTTTCATTTATACCAAATTCTTCATTTATAAATCAAAAATGAAATAATTTTTGAATCCCATCTTTGCATATATATATATTTTTGGTTTTCACAAAGTTTAAATTATTTTATTTCTCATCAAATCTTCCAAATTAATCATATTGGAATATTAATTTGGAAGATTTGATGAGAAATAGAATCTGTTTAACCTTGTGTTATTTAGACATTTAAATTTATAAAATTGATTTTTATTGATACATCAAAAATCACATTAGTTCTTGGAAAGTGTTCTGTTTTAAATGGTATATGCTTTTGCAAAGAAATGAATAAATAAATAAAAAGTGGGGACTAAGTCAAGATTTTATTGTAGGGCTTATTTGTCGTTTGATGGTAATAATCATTAAAAAATTTTAAGTATTTTTATACATTATAAGATGCAATATTTTAGTTATTGAGCATAATGTTTTATCTTTAATTTCTATGTAATCATGTAATTGTTAATAAATTATAATGCTTAAAATATAAAGGAAAGTTTTTAAAATAACTGCATAATACTTTAAGATTAACAAGTCACTGCTCATTCTCAAAGAAGTTAAAGGCACTGGAAAATGGAATGTCTTGGAATTAACTAATTATATTTATATTTTAGACTCTATATACTTTTTTTTTAGTAGAACTATCTATAAAATGTAAAATAGAATTGATTCAGGTAGCTCAGTTTTACCAATGTTTATAAAACTATCTCTACTTTGTAAAGTTTTTCTTGATTGAATTAAATTGTTTCAAAATTTGTTTAGTTTAAGATATTTTGCTTGTTTAATTTATTAAAAGCGTGTTATTTTCTTCTTTCATAGAACTTCCAGTACCAGGTGCAATATCACAACCTCATATGCCCAGTATTACCATGCCTAGTACTCAACCTAGAATGCCACCACCAAACATAACTGTTCCTGCAAATACTCAAACAAAGGGTTCTGATATGTTTCCTTCCACTACCCCACAGTTACCTGGATCGTTAAATTCAAATTTGAATATGACAGTGAATCAGGTTCAGTTTAATCCACCACAGGCTCGTCAGAACTCTTTGCCACCTGTCAGCTTGCAACAGCAAATACAACCTCACTTCAATAATTTAAATCAGTCAGTTACAACAATAGCAACTACCTCTGCAGAACCTTCTACAATTCCATCAACTCTTAGTGGTGTACCAACCGCTCAGTTTAGTTCAAGTATTCAGCAAAATCACACTCAAATACCAGATGCTTTTAAAACACGACAAATTACTGTGAGTATAACATTAGTGCTGTTTCTTGAATCTAGAGTTTGATTTAATTAATATTAAATAATTTAGATAAATATCATTTTGAAGTTTTATAAAGCTTTTATGTATATGTGGTTTTGAGAGTATGCAGTACTCTATAACATATTTCAGCAGTCAGATATTTTTAATTTCCTGTATGATAGCAAATGATTTGCCTGTATGTTTACTGTACACTGTAATTGACTTAAATATGTGTTTTATTTAGCATATTAAAAATTTGCAATCTTGAAATAAAATATTACTGCTTAATTCTTTAAAATTGTAACTATTATCTTGTGTTTAGTATTCAAGCAACATAGTTGTCCTGAATATCCTGAAAAATCCATAATTTCAAGTCATAATTCTTCAATTCCTGAATTATTTTCTATTTCAATTTGAAAGCAAAAGAACACATCTGTTTTCGATTTGAAAAAATAAAATGTTCTTTCAAAACTTACAGGCTAATGAAGGGTGGATTTTCTAATGTCTTCATAAGAAAATGAATTCAATGGCGAATAAAGACAACTGTTGTTGAGGACGGCATAGGAGTTCCCTGCCTTTTACACATATATCAAGAATTTAACAGCTTACCATGTTTTTCCCCATTGGTCAGAAATTGAAATTGTTTATCTTAAGAACTTGAGTGTAATTGACCATCAATTTTTTGTCATTTGTTGTGAAGGTTTTGAAACATTTAAATGTATTCTGGAGTAATATGCCTCAATTGTGAAAACAAATATGGCAATTTAAGATTGCTGTCAAGTATGTGCAAATGATAAATCGTTCGCTTTCTGCCGTTTGTTTTGTAAGCAATTTAGTGGTGCAGATATGGGATTTTCTCAGGTTTTGATTCATGCCCGTTCACTTAAATATAAAAAATGAAGATAAAAATTAAATCACTGTTTCTAACACAAATTCAAGATCCAACTTTCCTGATGCCCTCAGACATGGAAAAGTCATACATGTTTTGAAAGCACATTTGAGGTAGTTTTTCCAACTAAAGACGAATGGGACAACAACATGTTCGAAACTAAAACAGGAGATCTAATCTGGTACACAGATGGATCCCTGAAAAATAGTCTTTCAGGACTGGGAATGTGTGCCGTGTCACCAAGAACCAGCTTAATTGTTAGCCTTGGGCGATACGCTACGGTCTTCCAGGCAGAAGGTTTGACCGTTATCCACTGTCTACAACTTAAATATGAGGAAGGGTTACCATGGTAAACGGATTCTCATTTCTAGCGATAGTCAAGCCGCTTTAAAAGCGCTCAAATCTTTCGAAATCAAATCTAAAATGATTTTGGAATGTAGGAACCTTCTTATAAGAACTAGCAACTAGAAACAAGGTGATCCTTGTATGGGTGTCAGGGCTCAAAGGAATCGAAGGTAATGAAAAGGCTGATGAACTTGCTAAACAATGATCGTCTCATATTTCCATTGGTGTAGAACCCTTCTGTGGGATCGATTTGAAGACCACAAAAACCACTGTTCTTAGATGGGTAAAACAGAGGATGTACGAAGCTTGGCTCAACACTCCTGGTCAAACCCACACAAAAAGAATGATCTGCGGATCATCAGCGAGGATTGCCTCTGAAATTCTAAGATGCTCTAGGCAGAAAATATGTTTAATCGTAGGTTTCATAACTGGGCACTGCCATTTCAGAAAACACTTCCATAAAATGGGACTGTTTCAGCTAAACCCTATCTGCTGGAAATGTCATATGCAAGAGGAAACGGCCAAGCATATCATTTATGAATGTGAGGCCCTTGCCCTCTCTAGATTAACTTCTTTAGGCATCATCCATGCTAGAGAGTTACACCTAAACTCCATTAAAGGGCTATCGGGTTTTATTAATAAAGTGGGTGACCCGAGCAACTGGGACTAGGAAATATTGGGTTTGGAGTTTGCAGTACAAAATGCTGATTAAAGCAGAGGTGCTCAATGACATACAACACAAATCTAAGAAGAAGATCCCTGAGCATGGGTTTTCTATCAATAACATTATTATAACTCAAGAAAAGTGCCAATTATCAGACCTTGGTATTCATTCATTAAGTATTTTATAGGTAGGAATGAATCTGTTGTTAATTTAGTTATAAAATCAATGATACTGTTTATAAAAATGCTCAATCTCAATATCTCTCCAACTTGAAACAAAGAAATAAAGTAAAGAAAAAAGGAAAATGCTGAACAGGAAAGGAATAAAGCAGATAATTTTTTACTCTCTTAGTGCAGAAGAAAATAACCTTTTAAAAGGTAAATCAACGACACTTAAGTAGATCAATAGCTTATCAGAAAAACTAAGAAGTGCTGTAAAAATTAATGGTTTCTCAATATAATTTGCTCAGATAAAGTTGGATACTGCCAATAGAAAATTGAAGAATTTTCAGAAAAACTAGCTTCAACTTTAAAAAAAAAAAAAAAAAAAAAAAAAAAAATAATAAATAAAAAAAAATTCATATTAGAAAGAAACTAATTTTTTTCTTATTTGGGAATTTGAATTTTTTTCTATCTTTGTAAAAGTATTTATAGTTGTATCAATAAAATGTTCGTTAATATTTCTGTTTAAGAAGATATTAAATTTGATTAATTTTACATATTATTTAAGATATATTATGAGTAATTATAATTAGATAATCTTTTAAAAGTTCAGAATTTTATAATTAAGCTTATTTGTAATTGAAAGATTTTAATTTATGTTGACATTGAAAGTTTAAATGCAATTGATATTTTTTTTCTTTTACTCCACTAAATTGTTAATAAATTAAGATTGTCCTGAATTTTTGTTTTATCCACTACTATGCTTGAGAATTGTAAATTAGAAACTGATAAAAGATAGATATTTTTCATAGTATGCAATAAGTATTTACAGTTTTTTTTTAACAACAAAAAAAAAAGGAAGGTGCAGACAACATTACAATTAATTAGAATTTACAGCAACAGAATGTTACACCCTATGGAGTTTGAATATGGTAGTGATGATGATTCTAAAAAATATTTTGTTATAACAAGGGATGTGGCTGATCAAGGATTTAGGCATAAAGGGGACATGTAGTACAGGTCATAGGACAAAAAAAAAAAAAATGATTTTTTTTTTTAAAAATTGTCATGGTATAAAATATGTGTATTAGGTAATAAGTTAATGCCTTAAATAGAGAGGGTTGAACAAGTATGATAGTTCTAAAAGGATAAGGATTTACAGTGTCTTCATTAAATCTATAGACCGTCTCGATGCTATTCGGAGAAAAAAAAAGAGATGTTGCAAATCTTATTAATGTAGAATCTGGACCCATTGATGAAGGAGATTAGGCAAAAGAGGTGACAACCCAACAGGAAAAGATACTTGGAAGAGGAGGAGGATTTAACTCCATTTTACATACCTTTTCTTCCAACTCGTTGAAGGCGGCTATCAGATCATCTATAGGCTGTGAAGGTTATATAGCTTGGGAATCCAGCACATAGGATGTGAAAAAACAAAGTTTTCCAGCATTTCAGGATAGGTAAAAAAAAAGGGTAAGAATACCTGTAATGAGTTCAAGCAGTGAGTTTAAGCTTCCATTTATTTTAATCAGTAGACATGGCATTTTTTTTTTCATAACCATGCAAAAATAAGAAAACGTTTGATGATCAATGCTCTCTCGCTGTTGAATCCCAGGAAAAGACCTGTTTCCAAGCATAATGATTCCAAAGGCTGCAAACAATATCAGGAAATAAGGTGTTGGCAAAACCATGAATTATGTGGTGCAACATCACAAAAACCTATATAAGAAGATATTGTTATCTTGAATTTTTATATTTGCTTAATTTATAAGTAATATTCTGTTTTATTCTGTTTCCGCCCTTAACCTCAACCAGGTTTGTTGGAACCAAATTAAATATCTGCATTAAATACTGTAACATGTTTAATTAATTCTTTTATAATTGAATTTTTTTCTCATAAAGGAAAGAAACAAGTATTTGACTTTCTCATTATATGCTGCATGAATATTATACTAACTTAAAATAATTGCACTGCATTAGTACTTGTAAGAATTTGCTGTATGAAAAATTGAAATTATAAGATGGAAAACATTGTGGTAATTGTATCTTTGAACAATAATAAATTATAATGTTATGAAATTCATCTAGAAAGTTTTATGAGTGATAAAAAGAAATAAAATCTAAGTAGTTAAATAAATGCTTTTCTGTAAGAAGACATAACTGATAAAATTTGGTATAGTAATCAGTACATACACATTTCCTAAAAAGTTTAAAGTGCTCAAGTTATACATACTTTATCATTAATTTTGCTTGAAATTTTTATTTATTTGTAAATGTTAAAAACAGCATTATTAACACCTTTGTGCCGAATGTCACATCTACGTGCCAGCAACGAACACACTCACTTCCCGGCCATCACGCAGACATGCCAGAGCGTTTTTCCATTCAGCCCCAAATGTCACGTATTTGTGCCAGTGTCCTGGAACATTTTAAAAACTATACTTTCTGCCACAAGATGGCATTGAATGTCCATATGGTTTCAGATACATGTACATTAGACCTTCAACTCAAAATGAGAGAAGCATGACTCACATACAGATGTTTTTGATTATATAAACAAAAGGGGAAATATTTCTGAATGGCGTGCTTTATGACAGCTCTTTAAATTTGCACGTGGTAGTATATTGTAAGTAGAGAAGTTTTATTTTTGCTAAAGCGTTGGGTATTTCTGTTTGCAGTTCAGTTTTAGAAAATAATTAGATCTTGTTGGATGTGAATTCTTTCTGTTTTTACCATTGCAATGTTGAAGCATAAAAAATGTTTAATAGAGCATGAAATAGCAGAAATGATGCAAAATATTTCAGGTATTGATTCCGAAACATTCTGATAGTAGTGATAGTGATACTATGATATATTCTGATTATAAAGAATCTGGCGTTGATACTTCAGAAATTTCATGGATATAGGCTTGATTGCAAAAAAGCTCCCTGCCCTGGACAGACGCTCGCGTCAGACACTGCCGGCCTCCGCAATAAGCGCACGTTTGCACTACCCGTCGTGAAGGGGCTAACATTTCAAAATCTAACATGGGTTAATGCAAATATGAAACTAGTATGAAAGTGGATAAGAAATAAATCCTTGGAAATAGTGGGAAAATAGTAACTCAAAAAATAGTGCTTAATCAAAGTTTTAATTTGAAAGTACCACATTGACAATATTAATGAAGGTTTCATTATTCCCCAACATCTATTCAAATTTATGTACACTATTCTAAATAATGTTTATTTTTAATATTAAATTATCGATGAAAACATTGTTTCTCACAAAATATTTTTTATGTAAAAAAGTATTAGTGATAATTGCAAATCCAACTACTGCTATCATTTCAGAAGAATTAAATTAAGAACAAACATTATAAAAAATTTTATTACACAATTGACATTAAATATTATTAAAAAAATTTTTATACAGTTATATTATAGTAAGTTAAATCTTTTAATTATTCTTAATATTCACTTATGACATGTGTTCTTATATGAAGTTTTTCTTCTTTTTGAAAGAAGTTTATGTATTTTTTAATATTTTATGGTTGAAATATTTTCTTGAAAAAATATATTTAAAATGGATAACTTTTTATATTACTTTATTTTTAAAACTTTTATTACTAATTTGTAGTTGCCACAGCCACAGCAACAATCACCTAGAATGATAAGTCATAATAATTCTGGGCAGCTCCTAATGACTCCTAATATGAATTCTCAGGTATTTATTCTATCATGTTTCTTCTGCCTTAAGTAAATTTAATATTTATAATATTATTTATTATTTTTTCATGTAATTTTAGGTTCATTTAATAAATCCACAGCAAAATCAGTTGCAACCATCTACCCCCCCAACAGCAACAAACACAGTCACATTTGAATGTATCAATATCGAAATCACAGTCTGGACTTTCTCCACAAATGCCTTCTCATACAAATGCTTCTCAAGCACCACAAACATCCTCATCTCAAACTCAGTCTCAACAAACATCTTTGCAGCAGCCTCCTAAAACTACTTCTGTTCCTGGAACTCCACCTCAGACTCCCTCAACTCCTCATCCTCATCCACTATCAACTCAAGTCCATTCTAACGTACCATCATCACAACCATCTGTTGTTACAGTAGAAGATAGTAATGAGGAAATCAATCCAGTCTTGTCTGAACCACAAGAAAGTGTCTTGTCTGTTAATCAGGTGGATACTCAGCGCTCAACTACACCAGTATCAACAACATCTGATCAAGATTCTGGTCAAACTGGTGGGAAAGTGTTTGCTTTTACTTCTCAAAAATCAGCCGGCGAGAATAGTAATGGTGAAAAAATGGAAATTGAAAGTGATGTTAAAAGTGAACCAAATGCTGGTACAGATACCAAACCTGATGTCAAATTTGAAATTAAAGAATCTGTAGATGAGGATTTCCCTGGAAAAGAAGCTGTTATTGTGATAAAAGATGAACCATCTTCCCCATCATCCTCTGCGAATGTTGGGGAAAATTGTGTTGATACTAAGGCTGATTCATCCAATGATTCTTCACACTCTGTTGTTCAGAAGGCAAATAAAAAAAGTATGTCTTTTTAGTTATGTAGCCATTTTGTTTCTATTTTTTCATACAAAACTTTTCGGTTTTCAAGTCATTTATATTTTAATGTTAATCCTAAATTTAGTTGTTTTTCTGCTAAAGATATATTATTGATCCAGATTTTAAACATTTATAGAAGTAATATTTAATATAACTGGGTAAAAAAAAAGGTAATTTGTCTCCTCCCTGTGTTATCCTGTTATTTGTATGTACTGATAGTTGTACCGTATTTTCATGTATATAATCCGCGGCGGAGTATAATACGCACAACGAAATTCGGAACTTTTTTAACACATAATCCGCGGATTATCTGATAAAAAACATTCTCCACCAGAAAAGCTTACAAGAAAGTTTTGAAAGAAATACTCTTTATGTTTCATAAAATAAATTACAGGTGGTGCCAGGACACACCAGGAGTTATTTAAACTATAATCAGCTTTGTGCAATTACGTTCAATAACGAATTCGGTTCCTCATAAAGATTTTACGGTTGTAAATTCGCAAACGTCATTTTGCAATTTGCCTTGACGTGAGCTGTTTCATTTTGAAAATATTCAAATACGTATATCGTCATATGGAAGCGAAAATTTTTATGTGACACAGCAGATTTTAAATTAAAAGCTATAGCGAAAGCAAATAAAAACAATGACGTCAAATGTGTTAATGTGAAGTGAAAAAAGGACGCGCGGTATAAAAAAATTGTATAAAATACGCAATTTGTAAATAATCGATTTCCTTCATTTAAATATTAACGAAGGCATATTAACACTGGCATATTTTATATTGGAAATGGATAGTTGAATAACATGCCATTGATTTTTATGGCAATTTTTTATTCACTTTTTCATTATCTTCTGATTCCTGTGCCATTATGTGGCTAGTTATTGGATTGAATTAACATTATTACTTGGGTATAAGTACAGTATTTTCTTCTTACTGGTTGTTACATATTTGGTGTTTTATTACAAACTTCTTTGTAATCAGCATTTGCCTAAAACTAAGTTTTAATAGAGTGCGAGTAAAAATGTTTGGGCAAAATAAATCAGTTATACATTTGCTTTGTAATGTTATAATTCTTTGCAGTTGTATTGGTAAAAAATAGTTTTCCTTTTTATTGCTGCTAAGAATTGAAAAAAAAAAATGTTTTTATTTGGCACGTTTTTTGCATTTTACTACAAGAGATTGTTGTCTCCTTATCATGTTAAAATAAATTTTAAACATCTAAGTTGGTATAGAGTTAATATAAAAATAATCATTCAATTGTTATTAGTTTAATTAAAGTATTAAATTACAAAGAAAGAAGGATCTTCAAAATAGAAAAATATTAACAGCGGCATAAGAATTCTGATAGATTTATAAATTAATTAAATGTATATAGAATTATTCAATTCCATCAAAATTCAAATGACATATTTTGAGTGATCAGAAATGCATGTCCTGGTCATAATCATAACTTCTTATGTACTAGTAGTAATGCTTACATTGATATAGATTGTCTTTAATTATACCAGTTACACATACAATCCCAATCTCTCTCGACTGAGACAATTCCATATCGGAATTGGAATCTGTAGTTTCGTCATTTTTGTTTGCAACTGTTACACTGAATAACTGAAATCAAACAATTAAGACTAGACTATAGCAAGAGAAGAGAACATTTCCTACCTCCCTGGCAAAAAAATAGGGTCATTTTCACTCCACTTTTCAGCTGAAGATTTCACCATAACAAATCTTTATCTTTTGAGGGTGATATCTCACGCTGGCACTGCCGTAATTTTGACGAAGATGTAAATGGGTTTACCATAAATACTATACTTATATACTTATCATTAAGCAATAGACTTTTTCCATTTCTTGTTTAACATATTAGATTAAGTAGTGTTACAAAAATTTTAAGTTATGTAATTGTGACTGATTTTGTAAATTATGATTTGGCATAAATTAATTTATTACAAATGATTTTTTGATCTTATTTTACTGTATCTCGCTGTCAGCTAATTGTTATCCCATAATTAGCGATGGCTTTTTTTTTTTTGTTTCTGCACAGTTGTACAAAGTGATACGAAATTATATGATAAATTTCATTAATTTGTTTGAGTTTTAGCAATCAAAATACATATTTAAAATAACAGATATTTTATAGTAATGAAGCGTATTTAGCTATAAGAAAAAAGATGAACAATAACTAATTGAATATTTTCAAAAACATTCCTAAGAACAGCATGTCTAATGTTAAAAAGTGTAAATAAAAAAATTGCGAACTAATAAATTTAGTTCATAAGCGAATGCATATAAATTACTGAAGTTGTGTTTGAGAAAGATCTGTATGTTAACAAAATTCATATTTTTTGAAATGCTTTGCGTTATAAGTAATTTCTATATCCATTGAATTAAAATATAGGTTCTTTTATTCCTTTCATTCAAGTAAAAATCTTAAAACTAGAATTTTCCTTTCTGTGGCTAGATATGAAACTTTTTACTCAATGAATATTGTGGGTTCAATCTTGAGTTGAACTGAAAAATTGTTTGTGAAATATTTTTAATCGTACAAATAAATTGTAAAATTTTGATCATTTTTCAATGAATGAAGGCTTAAGTAGGTTGTAAATGTAATAATATTAGTCTCAGAAAATATTTCTATAAAATTCTTATCTGGAATGAAGAAAATATTTGGGTAATACTAATTATAAAAATTCTTATCCTTAGTGTTTTAAACTTTGTGTGTAAGAATGATTATTAAATTATCTTTAAAAAAACCAAAACAGTGTTTATTTAAATTTTACGCAGAGATTAAAACTCCATCGTAAATAGATTCACAAATATAAAGTAATTTTAAATCTGCACCGCATATCACTTTTTGGTTGGAAATACTTTCATTTTTATGTAATAATAAATTGATTTATTCCTTTCTGCTTGCATGTTTTTGTTGTGAAATGAAAAAGTGGGTGTTCGTCCTGCAATACGTCCATAAACTACTATCCTCTTTTAAATCATATAAGGAAGAAACCAAGAAAGTTGTCTTGCATCTATACCAACATACATATACGCAGGGAAAAGAAAGATATTTAATCCTCATTAGTAATGGGAGAGATCAAATCGGGTACATTACACCTCGAAAAGCAAGCTTCTAACACTGAAAATCATTTCATAAATTGCACTATAACATTAATTTTTAAAATAATAACAGACTGTATATCTATTTATTTAAAAAAAAAAATAGGTTTGTAACTTTAATTTTTAACTCCTCTGTACTTACTATTGTTACAAAATTCTTCATTGGTTACTCAATTTTTGTCACTTTTAAGAAATATTATCCACATTACATTAAATATTCTATATGTATTTTATTAAGTTATTTATTTTGCATTTATTTGGTATAGTAATAAAAATATTTTTTAAAAAAATAGTTAAAAGGTATATTTTAAAAAAATTTATTATGTATTGTTATTTATGTGTATAAATATGTTATATTGTGTGTGGGTATATAACTTAATTATAAATGTACGTTGATCGTAAAATTTGTTACTCTATTTCAGCTTTTAAACCTGATGAATTGCGACAAGCATTAATGCCTACACTTGAGAAACTGTACAAACAAGATCCTGAATCTCTGCCTTTTCGCCAGCCCGTTGATCCTCAGCTTTTGCAGATACCAGTAACTATCAATTTATTAGTATTTTATTATTGCTAGTAGCTTAACTATATTAATATAAAAATTTTTATATAATTCATCTAACACATGTCACAATCAGTGTTCAATTTTCAGGTTTAATTGATAAATACCTTAATTTTTGATTAGTTTAAAATTAAAATATTAGATTTAAAATTTTGGCTTTCTATTATACATTAATGTTTAGATATTAATGTATTTATTTTACAAAAAAGAGGGTTTTTTTTTACATTGATTGAATTAATTCCTTAAATGCTAATTTGAATATTTATAAATGTTTAATTTTATTTCCCTCTAACATTATTAACTCTCAATTTTATAATGTCATAACTTTTAACTAACTGAAGATTATATTTTAAAAAGTATTTTTTCTTTATTAAAAACTATATAGTTTGTTTACTTAATCTTCATGTTTAATAATGGAACTTTCTAAATTTTCTTGTAACAAAACAAATCATTGCATGACTTCTATCCATTAGAAATATTACTTGTATATTACTCATGTTTTAATATTTTTAATAGTATAGTATTTGGAAAGCTTATGCTTGTTATCTAATTAATCAATTAAATTTTAATTTATATCACTAATAAGTTAAATGAACAAGAGTGTTAAATTTCAAATGTTATAACTGATTTCATTTTAAGCATTTAAACAATTTTTTTGACATTTATTAAGTCAATAAAATTGAAAAAGTGTTTATTCTTTTATATTGTTTATGTATGTATATTTATGAGTACAGTTGTATTACTCAAAATTTTAGTAAAGTTAAAATTCCATTAAGATAAATGTATTAAAATTATTTATGTGTGTCTTGTAATTACAAAATTTTATTAACTCATTCTATTATTGATAGTAATTTCAGTATGATGCTTGCAAATATTTTTCTTTACCATGAAGAGCTGTTATGCTCCTTATTTCTATTCAGAATGATTTTAGATTTAACCATTAGCTTAAAAAAATAAAATGTATTGTTTGAAATATTATGCACTAATTTTTAGTAACTTTTACTTAATATAACAGGAAACCCTTATGAGATATGAGTTGCCCAGAAGCCAATGCGGTTAAGTACATTTTTTGATATTTTTTTATTTTTGTAAATTTTAAGATGAAATAAATAATAGTCTCCTTAGTTATTAAAAGATATACTGGTTGCTTCCTTTTTTCTTGGTCAGACAGCCCTATTTTCATAGCTTTTTAATATTATATAATAATTTCAGAAACCACTGTAATTAAGTCAATGTTTTATCAATATTATTTTACATAAACTTTGAAATAAAAATTAAAATATTCTTCTTTTGATATTTGTTGGTAACACTGTAAAATAACTAATTCATAATAACTGTTACTTCTACAATATACAGAATTGTTTGTGTATGTTACAGAGAGAGAGATAAAATCTGAACCAGTTGAGCTTAAATTTTAATTGAGTTCAGTTATTTGAGAATGACACTAGTTTTGCTGTTATAGAAGCTTATTCAAAATAAAATAGGTATATTTATAATACTAGTGATTGGTATCATTTTATATTACCAACATAAAAAATCAACAAGTGGAATAACAGTCAATTGACTTAATATGCAATGGATAATACTAGAAAAGTCAAACCCAAACAGCCCTAAATTCAAATATAATTTGATAAGGATGATACTTTCATGTAATTGATATAAAAAAAAAAATTACGTAGGCCAGGAATTTAAAAAAAATAATTCAACCAGTATTATACCCTAATGGTAGAACAATTTCAAAAGAAACAAAAAAAGAAGTCATGAGTTTATTAAAGTATGTCCCTCCAACTAAACATAACTTTTTCAGGACATTAAAAACAATATGTCGATATCAAAATATACATTTAAACAACACAAAAGAATATGTTTATTATGATTAATAAACAAAAAAATTATGACAACAAATGTTGTATTATTTCTACATAAATTTCATATCTTTTGCAGCTGCCAAAAGATGTGTCCTAAAATGTTTAAGATGCTGTCATTGTTCCAATAAATACTTAATTTTTATACATATCCTTTTTTTTTTTTTTTTTTTTTTTTTTTTTTTGCAGAATTTACGTTTACAAATAAGGTTTAAAATACTTTTCTGATTAAATTAATAAACCAATAATTTTGAAAATTAATGTATCAAAAAACATTAATTTTCTCAATTTTTGTTTTCTAGACTTAATTGCATTGGCTTTTGAGCGACTCATATAATACTCAGTTTTGAGGAATTATTAATTAAACGACAAGTTGTTTTGCATGTGATAAAACTAATTTTTATTAATAATATTAAGGAAACTTCTAATATTAGTGAAAATATAAATCTAAAATGTCTGAGTGGTTAATCAAAAATAATATGCTACTATATCTTTTAAAATTTACTGTAAAATAAGTAGAAACATACAAAAATACTGGCATTTCTAGTATTACAGTTAATAGAATGAAAATGCTAATAGTAATATAGAATCAATGTTTCACAAGAAGCTATATTACTATAGCTGATGTAAGTTAAAATTGTCTACTTTTGGAATGAAATATATTAATTTAGTATTGAATTCATTTTTATCTGTGTTGATTTTTAGATTTGAATAATGTGCATACAGTACTAAATAATGATATGTTCATCATATTCAATGTTAACAAGTGTTGATAAGTAAATAACTGCTTTTTACTGCTACCATCATTTAATGAATTTGTTCTTCTTAAGCTACTGAATGCTCCATTTATGATTACTGTATCTTTAGTAATTGAGTTCATGCTCAAGATTTTGAATTCTTCTTTGTTTAATGACTGTTTCATTGAAATAATTTTTTTGTTCCTTTATTAAATTTCAACAATTATTCAATTGTGCTTTTGTCAAAAATATAGTTAGTTATGTGGCTTAAATTGCTGATAATCTGAACTTAATTTTTAAGTTATTGAACATTTTGTGAAATTTTATTTTGAATAGTTTTTTTTCTTTATCCTCACAGTTGTAAAAAATAATTAAAGTTAACTAGACATATTTTTTTTAATGTTTTATGTCAGCAAAGCTCTTACTATATAATACTTAATTAGCAATTAACTTATGCTGCTTTTGCCTTGCAATATTTTAGTGAATGTTCTTCAAAAATATATTCTTTTAGAACTAATTATCAAATAATAAGTATGTTAACTGGTACAGGAAAACACTGTATTTTATCCTGCTCTGTACTAATACATTCAATGAAATCCAATTATGTAATATATTTTGAAATAGATAAGTTCAGTGTTTAAAATTTTAAATTCAAATTTTTTGAATGAAATTATATTTGTTTGCTAATTATGTGACATGATAGTAATTCAGTTTGTTCATGTTTCTGAAATTATTGTAATGTTAGGTAATGAAATGGGTTTAATAACTTGTTTCCATATGTCTTGTTGATTGCATAATGCTTGTGTTCTAATATGGAAATAGTCAAAACTGAATGCTTTATTCACTTTTATGTAAATCATAATTAATGTGCAATACTGATTTATCTAATATTAACCTTCTATTCTGTTAGAAAAATAGTATAATTCCTTAAAATAGTTTTTCTAACCAGTTAAAGCTCATTTGTATGATAGAAATCCTGTAGCATCACTAGTTTTGTTTAGTCTCTCAGTTTGGCAATTTTACCACTGTGTTAATGTTTGTTTTCATTTATGTATTTTTCATTTAGCTTTGATGTGTGTAAATCTTATAAAATGATGTGTATTCAGCAAATTAATGGATAGTTTTGAGATTTTTTTCTTAAAGTCAATATTGGTAATATGTCCAGTGCTTAGTTGCTGTTTACATATTGTGAGGAATATTAATATGGTCTCTCTACTTTTCATTATACTATTGTGTTAAAATACTCAAGCTCTGTGTAGAAAAATAATTCAGAGTTTTCTAGTTCAATAGAAATATTGACTGCTGGTTTGATTCCCACTTCAGGCTGGAATATTTCTAGTTTGTAATCGATTTTAAACCTCTCTGTCGAATAAATCTTTGTGAGCAACTAGTTAATTTAAACCAAAAAATCTACCTAATTTTTCTAGCATTTATTACTTAATTATATACCTTAATTTTTCATCCAAATTTCAACTTAAATATGATGCAATAACATATATAAGGTTACTTGTTTCAGTTAGAATTGTTAATGTTTTGTTTAGAAAATGAGTATGCATTTTGAATGCAAATAATACTTCTGTCAAGAAAAATTTGTTTAATATGTATAGAAAATTTTTCATTAAAATAATGGCTACAAATCTCAATGATTTTTATACTGTGCTGTGAGAAAATATTACAGAATTAAGAAAATTATAGTTTAAATTTTCTATAGCTGTCAATTTAGAGTGAAAAATGGAAAATTAAACTTCCATATTTTGAGGTCAATATATTCTGGTTTCTGTTCAACAGGCTATTAATTCTAAATTTGTTAATTCATTCAATTAGGTCATTATAGTTATTTCCACAGAATTATGTACTATATTTGTTGACTTTGAAGTACTTTCTTTATATATAAAAACAGGATGTTAACATTCATTAGAATCTGAAATATGTTTGATAGTTTTACTGTCAAGTTTTAAATTAATATATTCCTGTGGTGTAAATTGGAGCCCAGTGCAGCAGTAAATTCAGCCCAAACATGCTTGGAAGCCATACACTAGGGAGTGAATTCGCTCTAGTCTGACCACATAAATGGGATGTACCTCATGGTCAATATCAGTTTCCATAACTGATATTGCCATTGTAGAACTGTAGAACTTAGTCCCCAAATTGGCTGTCATGCCACACACACACACTGGGTTTTTTATGATGTAAGTTTTATATTGATGTAATTTTCTTTATTGTTGGACAAAATCACTCTTGAAGTATTACTGTCATAATATTGAACATTTGCATAAAGAATCGCTATTTCTAATGCTATTATTGCATTTTTATAATGTTAAATTGCATTATACGCCTACAATTTATGTAATGAATGGTAGTGATGTGTTGATACCTTTGATTAATAATTTCATAGTAATATATGTTTATATTCAGAAAATTGTGTTATTGAATGTTTCATTGCTATGTGTTACACTAATTCTACATTTTTGAAAAATTTTATGAAAATAATTGCATTTTTTAAATGTGCTTATTATATTTACCATTTTAAATGTTATCTGATTTAAAATGTTTTATTACAATTTAAAAAGTAGTGTAATTGTAAAGATGGAATATGTTTAATTGATACAAAGAAAATGTAACTTTTTAATTGGATCCAGTTTTATACAAATTTATTAACATGAGCTGGAATCCTTATAGGTGGAAAGTTAACATAATCCATGTTATTTAATTAGTAAAAGAAAAGTTCTAAACTTTTATGTGATACTATGTATAATCCACTATATCTCCCATTAATAGTATTTTAAAGTCATTTATACATTATTGAATTTATACTGGATACTTAAAATATATCTTATATTAAGTTATACTTGGTTTTGTTGTGATTATTTGAAAATCAAACCAAAATAAATTGCAATCTTACCATTACTGAAATTTTGTTTACATTTCGTATGTGAGTAGAATTTAAGAATACCAAATACCACTTTGCAACTTGATGTTACAAAGTCATGATGTTAAGTGATGAAAATTTTTAAAATGCAGGAAATGCAACTAAAAATATATTTAAAGTCAACAACTTTACATCTAATAATCCAACTCACCATCCATTGGACAATTTAATATCATTAAAAATAACTCTTCACTTTTTGGTTTCTAATAAGTGCTTTGCTATTTCAAATTTGTAATAATTTTTGGATCCTTTTGTGTTTTATAAAATTTTCAATGAAATCAATAAGGAAAACCATGTATGCTTTCTGAGCTATTTTACTTAGTCTATTGAAAAAAAATTATTAAAAAATATTTTATTATAAAAATGGCAACATTTTTATTAGAATTTATAATATTTTTTTATATAATTAGCCTATTTTTAATTAATAATTATCCTTACTTTCTGAAGATTTGAATTTTAAATCTTTATATTTTGTTCTCGCGTAACTAAAGCAAAATTAAAGACGTGTTCAAGCTACATGTAATATATTTATCTGCATTTGTATTTCTCACACTTTCACATGATTTCTCCAAATACTTTTGGTATACTTGTATCAGTAATTTGAAAAATAACCATAGTAACTTAATGTATGTATCTATGCATTTTTTAATTTTTGAAGAGTGTATTGAAATATTTTTACTATGAAATCTGACAATAATATCAGCTTTGACTTAAATGAACACTATTTGTAAATTATTTATTCTGACAAGAAATTTGTCATTCATATGCTTAAAAATTTTGTAAATCTCTCATTAGTTAGTACTTGCCAAAATAATTTTTTTAAAAAAAGAATTTAGGATTCAGAACATTAAAAATATGTTGAATGGGTCCATGTTGAAAAATTTTGTTTGATTATTCAAAGAAAAGTGTTGCTGTTAACTTCCAAACATTTTCAAATTAATTAAAAATTTCATTTACTTAAAAGATTTTAAAAAATGGACATAACTTTTTGTTATAAATTGATATGATATGTTTAATTATTTCTTTTGGTTTACAGTTTTTCCTTGTGTGTATTTTATGTATAATACATCACATCATTCATATTGGCATTTAAATGTAAGTTTTTCTGAAAATACAGTTAGAAAATTATGTATAAAGTTGTAAAAATTCATAAATAATGAATTTATAACAAAGGTTATTTTATGAAACTTTTGCATGTATTTGTTCAAAAGCAGTCATAAGAAAAAAAATTTACATGTGCTATATGGAATAAATATTCAAATTTATTTAAATTCCTTTTCTAAATTTAATGCTTCATTTTTCTGTTTGTAATCAGCAGATTGTGTGTTAAGAAAGTTCTTCTTTTAATTGTGCATTTTATATGCTGCTATAGATAATCTGATTAAAAAAATTCACATTAGAAAAGCTTACAATAAAGTTTTAAATGAGATGTTGAGGTCAGGACTTGTTTGAATTTTTTCTACTAGAATCAGTTGTGTTCAATTATGTTCAGAAACGAATTTTGTTCCTCGAAGAAATTACACTTGCTATTGGCTACCATCAATTCACGTTCTGTCTTGATCAGAATAGTTTTGTTCTGAAAATATTCAAGTTCATTTGTTGTCATATGAAGGTGTGTAAGCTAGGCAGCAGATTTTAAACTAAATGTTGCAGATAGGGTAAATAAAAAGGCAATAAAACTTTCAATGTCAGATGAAAAGCAAAACATGTACAGTACAAAGGAAAAAAATGCATCCAATGTACATTGCAAAAATAACCCATTTCTTTCATTTAATCATTAACAAAACAAATATATTTTATTTTTAAAATATGTCTGTCTCACCTTGTTTTAAAAGTTTTGGTTATCAATCTGGTGTTCTCACTTCAGTTAATCACTCTTTGTAAAAAATGAATCCATGTAGATGTTTTCAAAATAAATGTTTTTTCTGTACAATTTATTGAATTGTTAATTATTTTGCCATTTAAGTTTCATGTGACACCACGTAATCAATAGTATATGTTTTTGAATATTCACTGAAAAAATTGTTGCTTTTTGTGCGACCACTTTTTTTTTTCTTTCTCCCCCTTGAGAAAAGGTTTTGTGAATAATAGGCTGTTGCAAATTATACACAGGAAAATACAATATTTAATTTCATCTTAAATCAGTATTCACATTAATTATATCTTCTCCTTTCTCTTCAAAGTAAAGGATGGTTTAAAATCACTAGTGAAAGCATTTGATTATTTTTTCTCATGAAATGTTCTTAATTGAATTTTATATAAAAATTATTTTAATGTGCCAAGTTCATATGCATATTGCATAATTTATTATATATGTGTATAAATATAACAAATAAAAAATAATATTTCTAGAAATTCAAGCAGAACAATGTTACGTTCTATATAATAAATTTTAGCAAAAAGATTTTTTTAATCCAAATGATATGCTTTTAAATAAAATCATGTATCTGTTTACATTTTTGATAAAATTTTGTAAATAATTATAACAATTATAATTGAATTAAAGGGAAAAGCAATTTTAATATATATATCAACACTGAGAAGCAAAATATTTGAAACTGCCCATATTCACGTTTCAAAACAGTATGTAAAATATTTAAAATTATATACCAAAATTCTTATAAATGTAAAATTTTATTCTATATTCAAGATGTAAATCTTCTATTTTCTTTGTTTTAATTTTTTAATTTCTGATAATCTATATTGGCCAGAAATTTTTAAATGATAAAATGCCATTATAAAAAGATTTTCGAACTATTACTTTTTGTGTTAATGTTAACTCATTAATAATTCAACTAACTGTGCAATTTAAATTATTTAAAATACAGCAACAAGTTTTAAAGATTTCTTTATGCAATATTAGGATGTTTTCTAATTTTTCTTGCAATTCTTATTAGGACCCATAGTAAACACATATTTTATTCATACTTTAATATCGTATGATAAAATGACTTATAAATTAGAAACTAATGTGAACTTATATTTATTTTTTAATATGTGCTTAACTGTAGATTTATTTGTTTTGCACAGTTATATATAAAAAACCTTATATTAATAAGGATTATTGATTGCATTTTTTTACTGATTTTATTTATTGAAAATAAAATCTGTATAAATTTCTATGATCAAGGAACTAATTTCATTTACTTACATGAAAATGCTCCAAAAAAATTTGTTTGGTTTTGTTTAATATAAATTTATTCTAGCTGTTGTGTTCCTTTGTTTTAAATTTAAAAGAAAGTATACAAACTTATATAACTGTTTATTTAACTTATAATTTAAGGGTTTTTCACTTGTGAATGTCATTATAATACCTTTAATAGAAATTCCATTTAGAGTACTTTTTATTGAGAAAATCACAATTGTAATAACTATCTAATAATCTCAGCTAAATTTATTAAAATTAGTAAGTGCTTTAACCCTCCATTCTGTCATTAATATTGTATCAAATTTCTCACAAGATAGTAAAATTTACTTTAACTTAGATCTTTAAAATCTTACACTTGCTTTCCTTAAAATTATACCCATGACTCCAAAATTAAAAATTAGTAATGCTAAAATAGCTACAAATATTCATCGATATTATAAATGAGTTGAAATTAAATCAGAAAGGAATATGTTAGTTTGAAGCCTGTTTTAAAATAATATATTTAAATATTTAATTAATATAAATAACCTTACAAATATAGTCATTGGATATAAATGATCAGTATGAAAGATATTTTCTGTTAATCATTGCTGTTATTAAATCAAAATCCTCTTTGTGCTAATCAATGGTTTGAAATTACCTTTCAATGATAATGTTCATGTAAACAGTGTGTCATTTAATTTAGTATAACTTGCCTTATTTATGTTTATTTAACAGTCGGGTAAAAATCTTTAAAAACTAATGAAAAATCTTTAAAAAAATAATGAATCTTTATGAAAAAAAATATTCATTTTTCAGAACACTTGTATGTTAACCGTAAATTTAAAAACTTTCATGCAATTTTTTTGTGGTCCTGTAATTTTACTTTATTTATGCATTCTACTTAATTTTAATTTAAAAAAAACGTAAGTATATTTCTTATTTTTCATTTAAAATTATCTTAAAATTATTTCTTATAAAATTTTTTCATTTTTCCCTTAAATTCTCTTAATCAAACCAATTAATTTAGTTTTTTCATCTAGTTTTCAATTTGTAGTTTCTACTTTATCAGAAAGTATGTGTTATGAGATATTAGAATCCCACATAAAAGCTATGCCAGCCAACTTGTATTTAATAAAATTTATTATTTAATTATAATCTTTTTTATGTTTCTTAAAACCCAAATATTTTGTTTTTCCGAATGTTATGAACCCAAAGAAGTTATACCTGTTAAATGTCATACATATAGTAGAGAAATTTAGCAATATGAAAATATGAAGTGTTTTAATAATGTACCAATAGAAAATTTCTATTGTTATATTTTTTTTTCATCTGATTAATTCTATATTCTTATATGTTACATATTTGACTGACAAAGTGATAACTTATATTTGCTTGAATTAAGAATAACTGTTTAATGCTGTTATAAAATACATGCTTAATTCATTTAAATACATTTCTTTAATGAAATTTAATAATTGAAGTGTAGGAGGGAAATGAGTTCTCATAGAGATCTGACATTATGAACCACCAAGCCTTTTTTTGTTTTTAGAAGCTCCCAATCTTATACTTGATTCACATTTGTTGATTATTTCAGTTGTAAAACATTATTGTTTTCAAAAATTAAAGATAAAAAATGTATTTTACTTTTATTTTACATGCTGTATATTTTTTCTCAAAGCATTTTTCTGACTGATTGTAAACTGATTATAAACCTTTCAACTGTACTTTACTGTCATATAAGACAGTTTTTATCTTACATTGTTTCTATTATGAAAGAGTAAAATGTCATGATGTTATAAAAAATGTTATTACTTAATTTGTTTTTAATTTTTGTGTGCGCAATTGCTGAGAGTATTTATAATATGTAGTTATTATAATACTCATAAATATACATACATTCATATTATGGGATTATGTTTACTAACATATAAGCTGTCCAAACAGATAGCAATTTCCTTAATATCCCTTTTAACCTGCATATAGTTTGCTGCTTGAAATAATTAGCAATTTGCTTTATAATGAATGCATAATAGCAATATCCTTCCATTCACTGTCTGCAGTCCTTTATTTTTACAATCATAATATGTTCATCAATTTTCTCTTTTCTTATTATTCATTGAAATTTTATCATGATCTTATAAAGAACTGCTCACATAACCAAATATAATTTTTATATTTGATTTGACAGTTTAAAAGTATTTGAATTTGTATAGATTTTTGAAACTTTTAACTTATAGTGCTTTGTTTGTTCGTCTGCATTTCACACACTTTTTGAAGATTGGCAATTTTAAGGAAAAGTTCAACTAATACACATTTTTCTAGCAGATTACTATAAATTAAAGAAAACATGGATGTGGCTTTGAAAGGAAGGTATAGCTATTTTTGCAGTGCATTTTGCATTGCTCTAGAAAGATATTACATCCATGTTTTATGTCTCTAAAATACCCAAATTATGGTCTCTCCTCCTCTAATAGACAAAAGGAAAAGACTCACCATCGTATGTAAAAAGACAAGAAACAATGGTACGGATACAGCCTTTTTTTCCTCATATTCATGGGAGTATTAGTTTTTTTTAACTTTATAAGTTTTATAAACTTTAATTTGTTTTTAATCTATATTTTTATGTTGTATTCTTGCTATTTAATTCCGCTTGGAGAATTGTTACATTATTGTGTCAAATATTTTTCTGTAGTGACATTAATATGTGGTTGATTGATGTATATATCCTGTACATTTAATGATGTCTTCTCTCCCACCACTCTTATTTTATTTTGTGAAACTTTTGTTTAAATTTTCTTTATTGATTATTTATTAAATTTATTAATGCATGGCAAATTAGCAAAAAAGTTTAATCCCTAATTTATACATCTTTACAAATCCTAAAATTTTTCAGATGTTTTCTGTAGTTATTTCTAAGACACGCTTATTTAAAGACTTCATAATTTCCAGTATATCTTGATTTTCTTCCTATTTGATGTGTTAACTTGCTATCAAATCCAGTATAGCACTATTGAATCTGATTGTGGCATGTTTGTTATTTCTTTACTTACTTACATAATGTTGTGTAGTGCTTTTAAAAATTTCAAAGTTGCATCATAACATCTCACTTTCCTTTCCTTTTCTCTTTTTTATTTATTGTGTAAGTTAATTGTCAGTTGCAACTGAAAATTTTCTTTACTATTTGCATGATATTTCTATCAAATTAACCATTGTTTGTTTTGCAGTTCTTGAATTTGTGTTTGTGCATTAATGTATGTGTAAACATAATATTCATGTTTAAAAAGAAATTCTCATATTTCTAGTGCTATAATTATTGATTATTATAGAGTTCAGTTTAATATTTTGAAAAACTTACAAGTGAATTTTGTTATGCACTTATAAAAAAAATCCACTGTTAAAATTAAAATAATTTTTCTATAAACATTTTCAGTTTAGTGGGTCATATTAAAAGCTTTAACTATTATTTTATTCCTTAATTTTTAATTCATGGCCATCAATTTTATAGTTATAAATTATGGAAAATAATTAAAAGTTTTCTAAAAACTGCATTGTAATTTGTTACTGAGAAAATCTTTAAAAAAAAAAAAAAAAAAAAAAAAAACAGATAAATTGATTGCAAATCCAAAAATTTTTGAGAAATTGAAAAATATTTCATTAAACTTCCAGTGTTTTCATATTTTTGTCTTAATATAAGAATATTTTCATACAAACAGGCACAGAATACATAAAGTAGGTATAAGTAAAGTCAATTCATATTTCCAACAATAAATGGCTCAGAAAGTTTTAATAAAGCAAAGTTTCTAATATTAATTGGTTGTGCATTTGATTATTTTACATTTTGATGTATGCATATCCATATTCTACACCGTTCTTGAATCTTTTAGAAACAAAACTTTATGGCAATTGACTTAACAACCACCCTGTGTGTCTGTTGTGTGTATATATATATATATATATATATGTGTGTGTGTGTGTGTGTGTGTGTGTGTGTGTGTGTGTGTGTGTGT
>JAPDSC010026891.1:143361-159359 GCA_026290005.1 Latrodectus geometricus
TGTGTGTGTGTGTGTGTGTGTGTGTGTGTGTGTGTGTGTGTGTGTGTACATATATATGACATTGTAAAACTAAAGTTCACTGTAAAGAAAGAAATCATGGAAACAATAAGAATCTTTAGTAAAAACATGAATAATAAACAATAAATGTCAAAAAAGGAATTGAAAAGATATATGTTGTTGAAGACACTTCATTTTTAGCATAAAATTGTAAACATCTCACTTTGTCATAGAAGTGCAAGGACAGTGTCAAAAGAGAGAAATGTTTAGAAATATAAAAAATAAGCTTTCAAAAAATTTCCATCTATGACCATGCTTTTGTCACCCATATAATTATTAAATCCATTGTAAAGAAAAAAATACCTATTTAATTAAGATATAAAAAGTTTTTGTTTAAAATAATACAGTTGCTTAGCTATAAATGTAATTAGATATCACACACACACACACACACACACACACACACACACACACACACACACATATATATATATATATATAAATTTTGCACCATTTGTGTAAAAATTTTAAAATGTTTGTTCTTTGATTTAAATAATAATTTTTTGTGTAGTGACATACATAACTGATTGATATCCTGTAAAACCATAAGTAAAACATTGATTTATTATTTTTTTTTTTTGTAACAGGTAAAAAACACAAACATTTTATGTTTATAAATTACCTTCTGCATCAGTGCTTCCAAAGATTCCTATGACTGTGATTATTAAATTGAGAAATATTGAGCTTTTAGAAGTATGTTAATAAAAGTTTTTTTTTAAGAGTTATACTACAGGGATAGACAGAAAGTTATGAATTGAGTTTTGATGATAATTTTCATTAATTCATTTAATTGATTCGGAAGAGTTATTTTCAGAACCTAAAAAAGTGTAAAATAATTTTTTTTTAAACTATCTACCTACATTTTTATGTAAATTTTTCATAGTGCATAATGGGACTTGTGAATCTTAATTAATAATGTAATAAATGCAAAAGTATATTTGTTATTATTTATTACATATTATTTTTATTAATTATAAGGATGTATTCTCAAGTGATATGTAAAAGCAATAAGTTTTAAATGTTAATTCTGTAATTCAGATATTAATAAATGATAAACTTTAAAGAGATTCTGACAGATCATTTCTGAAAATAACTATGGTGCATGAAAAACTATGGTGCTGAAAATTTATACCTGAAGTGTTGTATTTTTTTAAAGATGTTTAGTAATTTAAATAAAAACTTTATTTTAAATCACAAAATATTAGATTTTTATTTCAATTCCCCTTTCAGACCGGTTCATATTAAAAATGCTTAAGCAACTTTTAATCTACTTAAAGCTCTCTCCATATTATGTGAAATTTGTGTAGCCTATTGTTAAAAAATTGCACAGTTAATCCATCTTAATATATAATGTTGCTGATCCTTCTAATTTGCTGGTTGTTGTAAGTTTCATATTATGTTTGCTGAACTCACTAAACAAATTAGAAATTACAATTCATGAATTTAATATTCATAAAAGTAACAATAAAATTGTTAGTAATCTTTTTAATGGGAAATCCAAAATTATTTAATAAATTAGTGGTCTAATACATTAAAATTAAATTTTTGATGCAATTTTAAGTTTTTAGCAATTCAGCAATTAAAATGCATAAATGTTTCTATGAAGAACTTAACTTAAAAAATAAGAGTATATTTATGTATGCCTTAAGAAATAGGCTGGAACAAGCCTCAGAAGCTTCCTGCAATTTTATCAATTTTTTGTTGTGTTATTGAATTTTATTACTACAGATCTATTCTCATCAGTGCTTTTAATAAAATCATGTAGATGTTTCCAGTTTAACAGTTGGATAGTTTATAAAATGTAGCACTTAAATTATTTGCCAAAAATAAGTGTGGTCTAAATAAGAAAAATTTTATTTCTATGCTTATCTTAAAACTTTATTTTGGCCATTAAAGTATTTTTCAATTATACTTGTGCAAATCTCTCTAAACATATATTTTGGGGCAACACACAATCAACAGAACAAATCATAACAAGCACGCTTTACTGGTAACAGCATACACTTAATAAATTGTTCAAAAAAATGTTTACTTTGTAGACATAAACATTTTATTATTACTTTTTCTAGTGGGTCTTCTGTTTACTTTCTCCACATAAATTTTGCAAGATAACGTTAGGTATGATGTTGTACCATTCCTCTGAGTTTCTTATGTTGTTTAGCACTATCCCACTTTCTCTCTCTTTTTTGCATGTGCCTTCCAGTTTCTGGATCAATTAAGTTGTACTTGCGGTTCACTTTGACATGTTCAAAACTTTCCTCTTCCAACTTACTTGTGCACCATGATTTCCATTAATTAAAATATATTATAGTTTCTTGTTTGATATTTTCTTTAATTTCCTTTAACAAAGTGTTTGTGTGTAAGTTCGGCATCTTTGCAAGGAAACACTCATTCATTTTCCAGCAAACTTAACCAAAGATCCATTGTTTGTGATTAAACTTATCTGGCATAGTTCTTTTTTTCTTTTTTCTTCTTCTTTTTTTTTAATTCATGAGCAAACTTTTGTCCACTTAATATAGATAGTTCATTGTATTTCATTTAAAATTATAATGTGGTAAAATGAATTGTATCATTTTTTAGGTTACAATCATCCCAAATTAAATTAGATTTTTAGTGGTGCATACTTTGTATTTCTTGAATTTTTTTTCATATTGATATAAAAAAATTTTAACTTCAGTGACTCCTCTGTATCCATTTCAAAAGGACACAAGAGGGTTTTTTTTTATAAAATGGATTTGTTTTTAATTTAAATGGAATTGGAATTGTGAACACAATTAAATGTGAATCTTTGTAAATACTGTAATCAAAAATGAGGTGTTTAAAAAGAAACCTCGGAAAAACCAAGTTAGAGTTTAAATTAATTAAGAAAATGCAAACCTTAAAAAATTGTTTTGAAAGTGTTAAAATCAAGTGTGAACTTCAGATTTTCATTTCCACAATTTACTAATGGCAAATGTATTTTGTTTTTCCTTATTTACTTCTTTATGGCTGTGCTCAAACGCATTGGGCTGATGTCAAAAATAGTTAGAATAAAAAAAGTACTTAAAATTTTGAAATCACAAATTATGCAGTTTTACTTTAAATCTTTCAACAGAACTAATGCTTGTTTCTTCTTTTAATATATGGCTTAATGTAACAACATACACACCTATTTAAATGAATCAACATTGGGTGTCTTCATGATTAAAAAGTTCATTTTGTTGGAATTAGTTTTATTGGTCTATATTTTTCATTTCGTATTGTTAATATAAAATTTTAACTGGTTTACACACATTATTTTTGGATGCAAATTCTTAACATCATGTATGAAAATTTTAAGTAATGGAAAAAAAAATCCCGCGAAATTAATTCAAAATAATAATAATTATGTGAATTTAAAATATGTGCATGAAAATGAATTAAATCATAATAAATTTTAATTTCTCATAGACCTGACATATCTTTTGAATTATCAATATTTATTCAATCAAACAAATCTTGTAAATGTAATGATCAAAAGGACATTTTTGTAATTCAGGTACCTGATTGAATTATTGTCAGCAGGAACAATTTGTGACAATACATGTAACTAGGATGAATTCTTTATAGTAAAGTACAGATTTTTTTAATATGTAAATGTTATTACCATTTCAATTGTGTTACTAAATTTTAAATGTGTATTTTGTCTCACAAAGCATGTGTGAGCACAAATTTGCAGATGCTCTTAAAAGTTGAAATTTTTTTAATTAAATTGATGAAATAATTGAAAACAGTGATATCTGATTTTTTTTTCTACATTATAATTAGTTGAATATTTTTAATATGATAATTTTTAGAAGCTTGAATATTGACAATAGCATCTTATTCTTGAGAGTTAATTTCTCCTTGAAAATGTTCTGACAGATTTTTCCAATTTCAGGACTATTTTGATATTATCAAAAGACCTATGGATCTGTCTACCATAAAGAGAAAATTGGACACAGGCCAATATCAAGATCCATGGCAATATGTTGAAGACGTCTGGCTCATGTTTGATAATGCCTGGCTCTATAATCGTAAAACTTCTAAAGTTTATCGACATTGTTCTAAGGTATGCCTTTTAATTTTTCATCTATTAAAGTTTCTAATGAAAGTTTATTTTTACTAGATTTATTTCCACACTAAGATTTATAATGCTGAAGATAAATTTTTGAAATAAATACAATCATGTAATTAAAATGTTTCTAAAATGTTAAATTTTAAAAAATGAAATCTTGAAGACTCACTATGTGAGAATGTGTGTGTGACATTTATAAATATTTAATATCTTGTTGCTTGCTGAATTTTTGTGTGTATTACTTTAAAATATAGTTCAGGCCTCGCTTGCACCTCTTTGTGCTTGCAGTTTCAATTTCTGTTATGTTTTTTATTTTCATTTCCTCCTATTTATGTTTTCTCCTGACGTTCATTAAATTCAATTTTTAAAGTGTTTCTATTTTCCCTGAAAAATTCTTTCATTTTGTTAAATAATGAAAAGTAATTTCCATTTTCACTCAATTTCACTTGCTAGATTACATCTATACATACATCTGCTTTCTTTTTTTATAGTTTCAACTAACATCATCTAAAAGTTTATTAAATATCCATATTTTATGTGATCTAGTATGCAGTTATTATATGACTCCATTATTATTTATTTCCATTTTAGAAGGTTAATAAAATATTACATCCTCTGTTAATGTTTTTATTTTGTAATTTTTTTATAATTTAATTTAGAATTATGTTCATTGCTTTAGCTTCCTATTTATACTAATTCAGCCACTTTTCAAAGAGAATGTTCAGTTTTCAGGATAGTATTCTTATATTGTTGATTACATTTAACTACTTCTTCAAAATAAAATGTTAGTTATTTTATTTTAAGGAAAGCTTTTAAAGTGAATATATTTACTTAAAATTGTAATGATTTAGTATCTTTTATTTTGTCATTGTTTATTCAATTTTTCAGATTTTAAATTATTTAACTTTTGATTAATTAAAGTTTCTTTAAAATAAATCGATAAACAGTTATTTATATTAGTGATGGTAAATATACTTAAATTTGTAAATGGGTAACAAATATGGGAAGTCTTAATATATGCTTTTTTGGACATTAATAAAGATGTTGTAAAATGCAACTTATTTTTTATCTCATTTTTCTTAGCTTGCTGAAGTATTTGAACTGGAAATTGATCCTGTCATGCAATCCCTAGGTTATTGTTGTGGTAGGAAATATGTCTTCCAGCCTCAAGTATTATGTTGTTATGGCAAGCAGTTGTGCACTATTCCCAGAGATGCCAAATATTGGAGTTATCAGAATAGGTAAATGTAATTAATTTTTATTTTTGCGTTTTGAATCTTAGGAATAATTATCGATAAATATGTATTTGTTTGACTATGTCACACTTATTAAACTTACAGATTGAAGTACACTATATTTAATCTATTGAAATTAAATTTTTATAATAAAACCATTACCTTTGTTAATGAATGTTTGTTAAATATATGACACCTTTTCATTGCCCTATTGACAATGTATTCCATGTTTTTAACATTTAACTGTGCTTATGATAAAAGAGTCCTGTTTGTGAAAGATTATATTGTAATACAAACTATTTTAAGAAATTCGTAATTAATGAAAATTTAAAAGTTGGCCTGTGCAGTTTGATGAAAGTAACCAACAGGAGAAATGAATTAATTATTCACGTTTGGCTCAAAATAATTCAGAAAAAAGTAATTTTTTATAAACAATTAGCACAAATGGTCTAATTTTTTAAAATGATACAGGAAGAATTGAGGACTAACTGAAGCTATGTCTAATAATAGCATTTATATCTCTTAATATGAATGGAAGTATTTGTTATAATTTTTAGTTGCTCTTATTTGCTTATAAATATTTTTAATCTCTTCCCTACTCTATGGATATACCCTTTTAGATTTTCTTTTTTTCCTCATTTCAAAGAAATATGATAAATTCTTCATATTTCTTGTAATGCAGACATGTTCTTGAATGATCATAACATTTTGTACATGAGTAAGACATCTAAAGAACAGTAACATTGTGCTGTGTTATTCCCAATGATACTATTCATGCATTGCTAAAAATATATGGAAGTCAATTAAAATTATTTTGAACAAAATGATAAGTATTTTATCTTGTATATGTTATATTTTCTTTCCTTTCCATTTTTTAACTCATCAAAATTTTTTGGGTACCTTTTAATATAAGTTGATAAAAAAACTATTTTATCTACTTTTCATTGATTTATATCAAAATAATATTCACATTAATTGTGCTCATTATTTCTCTCCATTATCATTTAAAGGTAAGATAATCATATTAATTTTTTTAAGATATGTTTGATTAAGTGATTTGTAAGGTACCAAAATTAATTTGAATTTATTTTTTGTTTACAAAATGTACTGATATATTTTTATGTGTCACTGAAAATTAATAAATCATTTTACTTTTGTTGGATAAAATATAATTTACATTAAACATTTTCCCTTCTGTTTTTTGAATTTATTATATTTTATTAATGTATTGAAACTGAATTTTCTTCTGACACTTTAATAAACTTTTTTGCCATTTAGGTACACTTATTGCCAGAAATGTTTTTCTGAAATCCCTGGTGATACTGTTACTCTTGGAGATGATCCAACTCAACCACCAACGTAAGTTATTTAGAAATTTATCAATTAATTTTGGTAATTCCTTTGATATAATGATTTTATACAAATAAGTGTTTTATATCTTTATTGGATGTATAATACATCTGAAAAATTTCAGTATCAAACTCTGATTTTGATTCCAAGCAAAGCTTATCTAAACTTGTAATCATAGAAATCATTTCATAATATGCAACTACTTTTCTCCTCATGGATTTTTAACTTTATTTTAGAGTAGTTATAATAGGAGAGAAATCATTTGCCTTTGCTGAAAATAACAGTGGGATTCTTTCTTGTTTTTTAGACTTTTCATTGTCTCTAATACTTCTACAACGCATAATATTAAGCTTCTTAAATTAAAAATCTCTTTTTAAAACGTTATATTATTTTAATGAAGAATTTATTGAAAAGCTGGGCCATCAACAGTTTTATTTGGGTTTCCCCAGAAATTTTCTTTAAAAAAAAAAAAAAAAAAAAAAAAAAAAAAAACTTCAACATTAATTTTAGAAATGCCTGAAAATATAATGAATGATTGCTTGAAGATAATGATTTGGAGGCAATCCATTTTTAAAGTATATCAATGTGATAATGCCTCATTCTACTTGGAGAAGTTTTTCTGAAATAGCTGATTTACTTGAAATTGAATATTATTTGTCTGAATGTTTTGGATTATTATTTTGCATAAATTAAAAATCAAAATATAAGGAAGTCAAAAAAATTTATCAATTTATTCAATTTTACAAATATCTTTCATAAAGGAAATAGGACTTTGTGTTGTGAGGATTTGAAAGGATTTGGAGGATTTGATAGAGTTTGAGGATTATGAAAAAAGAGGGGCAGGAAAAATATAACTTAATATTTAGATACAGCCAGTACTAGAAATCTTCAAATGTTTAATAACATTTCTAATAGCATAGATTTTATTTTTAAAAAATGCATTTAATATGTGCAGTTGCTGCCAACAAATGTGATTATAATAATTTAGGAATTTTTGTAAAGCTAATTATCAACCCTATCTACTACCATTAATAATTGTGAATAACATTATATAAAGTTTGAATTTTCATTTATAAAAGAAAGTATTAAATTTTCCTTACTTATAGGATGTTATATTGGTGTTAGTAAAGTGGAAAACTAAATTATTACGATTTTTAACTGTCTTTAATCTGTATTGGGTGATCAAACTTCAAATGTTGAATCGGATTTTAAAATTAGAAATCTGTTGTTCAGTTTCTTTCTGAACAAGTTG
Source organism: Latrodectus geometricus (assembly GCA_026290005.1). Lineage (NCBI taxonomy): Eukaryota > Metazoa > Arthropoda > Arachnida > Araneae > Theridiidae > Latrodectus > Latrodectus geometricus. The sequence goes on from JAPDSC010026891.1 coordinate 151,331, forward strand.
CCTTGTTTGTAAGAACAATTATGTTTTGATAATATATACTCATTGCCTGGACAAAGGCATTCCATACATTTTCTTAGGGATTCACATTGTGAAAATATGCCAATAACATTATGCATGCATCTCCTAGTTTTCCTGGTAATCATATGGATGATAACATTATGAGCGTTCATCTTAATCTAAATAACCATTACTGGACTTTATCTGTAAATTTGCAGGTCAGTGCAATGATTCTTTGCTTAAACCGTATTGCTTCCACCTCAGAATGCATGATGTTATGAGGAAGCATGCATATATGCCTTTCAAAACATTATATCCTTGCTATTTGGTTGAAAGCAAATATTGATTTATTTGTAAACTTAACTTGCCACAAGTGTAACATGTGGACAATGCTGGTCATATTCCTCTAAGATGATCAGTAAGAAGAATATAAATATTGGGCATACTATCCATTATTGTTCTGTCTTCTGTGTATAAAAGTGTATGCATTTCTGTATCAATGACCACTGCATTAACAGATATCACATGTGTTGAAATAGCTCTTAGATTTAACTTGTCTACTGTAGGAATGTATTGATCTTGTTTAAGATTGTTGCTTATAGTTAAGTTATCACAGAAGTCTTCAAATAAATTTTTGGGTGATTTGAAATAGTTTCCCTGGTCATAAAATGCCAAAATGTGAAGGACTGAAGAGTAAAACATCGTAATCATCTTTCTTCAGTATTTCCAACCATTTATTAAAACTTAGATTCTTCTTTTGTTTTCAAAAATCCATAGAAAATGCTCTTTTGAGAACTAACTTTACAAAAACTCTGTAACATCTAAGTATATTTATTTTAAATTAGTAAATTAAAAAAATATAAGCAAAACAATGAGCAGGGCTGTATTGTTGATCTAGAGTTCCATTTATTACTGATATTTACGCCTTTAAAAGTGTCTTTCAGATTCTTAAAATTATATTTTCAATGAAATTTTACATTTAAATACATAATTTGTGTGTGTTCTGTTTGTTTTTAGAATTATTAAAAAAGAACAATTTGTTGAAATGAAAAATGATCACCTTGAACAGGAGCCGTAAGTATATTTTCATTGTTGATATTTTTTCTATTCTTCCTCCAGTTGAAACAAATTTTCTAGTTTTTCATTTAAGAAAGAAATGTATTTTAATCAGAATCAATATCATAATTGTTCATTTGTAAAAGTTAAAATGACACTAGTAACACAGCAAAAATAAAACTTGTTCTCATATTATCCTAGAGCAGTAGAAAAAGGGTTTTCAATTATTGTAGAATTCTTCGATAAAAATTACAAAATAAACCAAGTTTTATAAAGATTTTTCCACAATTCAATTATATTAAACATCAGATTCATTTAATACAACAATAAGTAAACCTTTTAAATTTTCAAATTTCTTGTATTTTCATTAAAAATTGAAGACTGTCTGTATACAGATGTGGAAAGCAAAACAATTTTAGGGGAAATGTGAAAGCTAAAATACCAACAACTTAGAAAATGCTATGTTAGGTTTGATTTTGCTTAACTCAGAAAAATTTAGACAAAGTTGCTCATTTGAAGAAACACATAAATAAACAAGAATGGCTCTTTTTCAAATTTTATTTTAAAGTTTCCCTTGTCCTACAGATAATAAACAAAATAATTTGAACCATTGTAAATTAATATATGTATTTGAAAAGTTATATTGCTCTACGTAATGAAACTTAAAATATTTTTTGAGAAAAAGTAATTATTTTATAAAAGATACTTTGAAAAAGTTTTTCAAAAACTACTAAGCAATATGGAAAAATAAACTTTTGAGCTCCCTTAACCTGATGACCTCTTATGAGTTTGAGATATTTTATCTTATATTTCTAATATTTTAAGGTTGTTTATTAACTTGATTGATATGGATTTTATATATTTCAGAAAATTAAAGCTAACAATAATGTAAATAAATTTAATACAAAAATAACTCATGGATACCTATTACATATCACATAATAAATTTAACAAAATATATTATTATTTATATACACATTAAAAATATTGCTAATTACACTGAGACGGTGATTATTGTGAAAGATTGAGAGAGAAAATATTGATAAAAAAAAAATATTATTTAAAACTTATTTTTGCCATTCTGTAATTTTCTAAGCCTGTTACAATAAGTAAATGTCTTTTGTGTAAAAAACAGCACCAATATAAAAATTTCACAAAATGTAAATAATAGCTTCACTAATGTAATTTAATTTCTTTTAAAAGTGAATAAAATCGATTATTCTTTTATTAACTGTATGTAATAAGCTAAAAATACTTTAAAAAAATGTATCAAATGGATTTTATAATATACTTAAAAATAATGAAGTTTTCAATCTTGAAATGCAATAATAATTATATATGCTATTTGTTTGATTTTCCATCAGGAAAAATTACAAATTATTGGAGAACATGAATGAAGTTCAAAATATTCTTCCTCAGAACATTTTGAAATCTATAACCATTATCTGACTGTTACAAAAACAATGAATAGTATGTTTTTGCTCAGATAATTAAATTATATATTGTCAAAACATTCGAATTTCAATTTAAAACCTTATGTATGAATTTATAATAATGATATATTCATTTTTCAGACGGGATTCATAAGAAACATGGAAAATTTTCTATTATATTTCCATCATTTGAACATTAACATTATATGTACTAGTATGTGTGAATAAATTTTCTTACAATAATGAATCCAGCTTCATCAGATTGCATGACTTTTAACTTTGTGTTGAATTTTTGGTTAATATTCAAACCAGATCTCTGAAAGTTAATATACTTTTCAGAGTTTTTCTGAAACAAAATACATTTTGTAATTGTTATGCAATATTTCAAAAAGTATTTTTTATTGTTGATCGCATACTAAAATTTAATTAAATGTTATTCAAAGTAAAAATTTTAAAAAAAGATAAAAAAATTTTCTTGTCCATATTTCACTTTTCTGATATTTTATATTCAAATAACACATGACTTAATGTTATGAATTGTAAAAATTAAACTTTTTTAAGTGTATCAAATTATTTAGTTTTTACAGATTATTATTAAAAATAGAAGTATGTATTTATTTAATTGAACTTTAAAAATTTCAAAGGAATTAAAAGGGAATATGAGTATCCTAAATAATATCTATCAGAATGTCTATGATAGATTTTTATTAATGAATAATGCTATGCAATTTTTCTAGTTTCGTGAAGAACATTTAGCATTCCTTAAAATATACTTATTTTTGAAGAATTAAAATATCTATCATAAAGAAAAAATAGAAAATTTGTTTTCTTTATGATAGACTTTTTCACTTTTGATATTTTGAATTTATTTCCGTATTTAATATATATTGTACTAATCATATATGAAAAATAAAATAATGTATAATTTTTTAATCAATAATTTTGAATTTATTTTCTCATAGGTTTTTAAATTTTCAATTTAAATATTAATTTTGAGATGACAATTCCTACTTGATACATCAGCCAAAACTATTTTCCATTCGTATATTCTTATAAAATAATAACCCTGCAATTTTAAACTTTCTTTAACCAAATTCAAAGTGTGTAACTGTCATTTAATGAAATTTTTTTGCTATAATTTTTTTAAATGTCTTTTTCTATAATTTCTGTATCATTTTATAATTAAAATGCTCTTTTTAATTATTTTTTGTATCAACTAATAAGTTTGTGTGCATAATTACTTACAATTTATTACTGAAAATATAAAATAAAATTATAAATTAATATTGTATATGTAAACTAAGGAATATTTATCCTTCTTTTAGGTAGTTGATCTTCATATTCATTCTTCTAGAATATGGGTTTATTTTATTGACTAATTTTTATAAAATTTGCATGAATCTTGAAGCTTGTTGATCTTATTGTGTTTGATCAGTGAAACTAATGTGATTTGTTTTGTGTGGATAATAGAAGTACTTGTTTCATATTTCTAGCTCAAAAATTTACAATAAACACATATTTTTCAGCACATTTCTGAGTACCAATAAACTGATGTTGGACATTTGCGTGTGTAAAGTTAATAATCATCAAAATTAATGTTTTCGTTTTTAAAAATGATAGTTTAAACATGAATATGTATTTTAAAATTTGAAGATACTTATCATCCCATATATATTTAATGTATATACAGAAATATGATAATATTTAAGAATACATTGTGAACATTTATGACATCCAAATATTTTAATTGTTTGCTTATTCAGTGGTAAACAGTGAAAAGAACTTGAGAGTTACTAAAAAAGATGATAATGATTTCTCATGTATGTAGTAAAAATAAAAAAAAATTATGAGAAGTAATATGCATTTAACTTCTTAATATGTGTTTACAACACTAACTTATGTTATTTTTCATAGTGAAAAAGTAAAATTGATATCAAACAATTTCAATGATTCTTTTTTTGTAAAACACTTTTAAAATTGAAAGTACCCTTAAAAAAATTTACAGTATAATTTTTTATTTAAAAATAAGTTATAAAAAAGAATTTAAGATTAGCATTTAGTCTATTGTAAATGCTTGATTAGTTTGTTTACTTTTCTTTGTTTATCTTCAATTCATCCATAATATAAATAAGAGGCATTACTGTATTTATATTAAAAAATAATGGTGGGTGCAAAAAAAGTTTCGTATAAAAGTATTTTAATTAAGAAGGTACTTTCTTCTATTTTATCTATGATTATGTTAATTCTTTAATAGTGCTGCTTTTTAAAGTAACAAAGATATATGAAAAATGATTAATTATATCTTAGAATAAAAAAATTTTATAAAAAAAAATTGTCTTAGATTTAGTTTAAAAAATGTGCATTTTATTGAATTGTAAGCCTGTTTAAATGTTAAAGCCAGTTTAAACAATTTTATTTTCTTTGATTCTTCATAACTAGAAATAAGAATTAATAAAATATTTGTAAATTGGTTAAAAGCAAAATAACTATTTTGGAATTTATTTTTTGATTAGAAAAAATAGTAAAATCATTTCAGTAATCACTTGATAAGAATTTATTTGTTATCCAAGAATTAAAAAACATTTACAAAATAATTAATGTACAAAATCTAAATTCTGTGCGCTAAAATTTTTTTTCCTTTGTGATTTCTGTTAATAAAAATCTTTATGGTCGCATAGTTAATTAATGAACATGTTGCAAATGTATTGTTTCACATGAATAAATTCTATTCAATTTTTCAGTTGTAAGGTGTTTAAAAATAATGTAATGTAATGTAACTATTAAATATCAAAAGAGAATTTTGAAATGAAGAATAACAGTAAAATCCTTGTAAAGAATAGCTAACATAATTTTTCAATAAATAATTAGTTACAGTGATGATGTTTCTAATGTAAGGCACAAATATGAAATGTTTATAATAGAAAGAAAATAAGTGCACAAACAAGAAATATTTCTATATAAATGTGGGTGCCCTTACAACTTAATTAAGACCAAACACTTATATTTTTATTGAAAATAAAACTACACTGAAAACAATATTAGGTATATAGTAAAGTTTGTTAATAAAAATTTAGATTCGAAAAAAAATATTTTAAAAATCGGTATTGAACGTTCAAAGGCAGAAAATATTATTAATGAAAGCAGAAAGAAATCGAATCGATATTTTGCTCAATAAGATAATTGAAAAGGGAAATGTTAGATGTATATTTAAATTACATGTGACAGAATGAAAAAAATATGATTATTTTTAAATATATGAAGATTTAAAAAAAATTGTCAACATTAATAAAACAACATAATTTTTTTAAGTTTTGAAGTTCATGCTTTCAAACATTAATTAATTTATATTAAGACACCAAACATATATGTTTCATTTATATTACACAGATGTCATAATATCTGACATATTCTGAATTTAAAATCATGTCAACATAAAATTTTAAAAAAAGTGACATTTTTTTACTGTCAGTGTATTTACATTTTTAACAGATTTAGTAAAACAAAGTTGTTTGAACATTTTTGATTTAAAATGATTATTAGATAAACAAACATAATTTTTAATTTTAAAAGCAAATATTTTTTTCCTGTATGAATAACAAGTATTTCTTTTTATGGTAACTACAATACTCTTAAAATTGATGCTATTTAGGCTTAAAAAAGTAACTGATTTTACTTATGAAAATTATACACTTAGCTAGGTTACTAAAATAAAAGAAATATTTTAAAAGATCACATGATGGTCTTTTTTTTATCTTTCATTTTTCTGTAATATTTTTTTTTTGCTCCATAATTTAGTTTTGATCAATTTTTTTCAAAGTGTTTCATTTTAAACGTAAGCTTTCTCTAATTTATTTGCTTGTATGAAATGGTAAAATATATCGATTTATTTCTGCATTCAATAAGGATAGAAAGCTAGTTCTGCCAAAGTTTTAAACACTGGACTATGTAAAATCCTTAACATACATCTGTGTCCCAAAAAATTATAAATGGTTGTACAAAATTTCTCATATAAAATGTCATAAATTTCCAATAAAACTCTTTATTCTGAATTAAGTTAATATAAAATTGAAAGGTAATTTTAAATAGTTTTCAGTAGTCACATTTACAGTTATAAGAACTGTTTAAAAATATAATATAAAATGTTTTGTAGGGAACATTTAAACAAGGCAAATTAAATGTCTGATAATTTTAGTGCAAAAAAGTATTGTCATTATAACTTGCTGAAGTAAGTGGTTAGCATAAATGAGTCATTCGCTTTAAAAAATATATTTTCCAGAATGTTACTCATACAAATATTAGAAATATGTGAAAGAAATTCACATAGAAAGTTTCTATTGTGTGTTCCTAATGTCAGAATAAGTCCATTATACTTCCCATCGGGTGATGCAGTGCAAGGCTGGAACTGTTAAAAAAAAAATGAGGCCTAAGAAAGAAAAAATTTTGTATCCTTAAGCATGGCAGTTGTTTGCATATTATAGCTGTGTAATGTGCTTTCAAAGAGGAGCGGAAAAGAACCACTCTGTGATCAACGCATTTTGTGTTATTAGCAATTAAAGGATGACCATTGTTTGCTAAAATACATATCAAATGAGGTCAAATATAGTCTGGACTTATTCATTATACGACACCTTTGGTGAAAAAACGCATTTGTTGAGGGTGTATAAACTTAAAGAGTTTATCAATTTCAAATATCTTTCATGTGTATACATGTAATATTTTTGATAATATAGCCTTTTCATTTATGCCAATGCTTTATAATATGAAAATTGTGACAAGTAATTTTTAAACTTCTCAGTTGTTAAATATTTTTTTAGCAAAAAATAGCTTGTTGTATTATCTAATAGCTTAATGTGAAAATTTTGTAACATTTTTTTACACTGTTGGATGTGCCTGAGAATTAAAAGAGTAAACCCATTATTTTATAAACTTGCTTCTGATTTATCATTTTATTCTCAGTAAAGTGGTAAACATAAAACTTTATAGGCACATTGCCATTAGTAAAACTAGAAAAGATATTTGTGTATTTTACCTAGATCTGTGTTTATTAATATCAGCATTTTTCAATATGTGGTGCTACAATTAAGAAATTTATATATATGTCATTTAATGAATACTGAAAGGTAACATTAGCAAAATGGCAAATATTTAGTACATAAAAGAACAAAAAATAAAATTGTATCTCTTTTATGCTTTTATCTGATTATATAAATTGTTTTCGTTTTAAGTAGAAATAAATTAATGTTGTTATAATACTTGATTGGAAATTGCAATCAAATTATTTGGTGAGAAAAAGTAAACCTTTTCAGAAAACAAAATTTTGAGAATAAAGAAACTAATAATTAAAATTCATAATGTAGATTTACAAGAATGAAAAAGATTTTCTAATTCATGTACCCACAGTATTAGATTATCGCCTACATTAGCATATTGTAAATATAGATTTGGTCTAAAAATTAGTTTTTCTTTAGATTAGTATAAAATTCAGTTGAATTCACCATATATATATATATATATATATATATATATATATATATATATATATA
>JAPDSC010026891.1:159369-216124 GCA_026290005.1 Latrodectus geometricus
ATATATATATATATATATATATATATATATATATATATATATATATAATTTATCATGTATTTTCATTAAAATCTTTAATTTCTGTGATTTTTTTCCTTATGGTATAACTCATTTTCTAATATTTATTTGATATCTATCAGAGCAAAGTTCAAATGGCTCTTTTTTAGCTATTTATATAAGGAATTTTTTCATATATTTTACAGCTTCGTAGAATGCAGTGATTGTGGAAGAAAACTACATCAAATATGTGTACTTCATTTTGATGTGATTTGGCCTGAAGGGTATACATAATGTTTTTTCTCACTTTTAATATTTTCCTCATGTTACAATGAATTCATGAATTCCTGTTTTTTCTTAAGGTGGAGATTAAGTATTGCTGTATTTTAGAAATTAATAATTCATGCTTAATATTTGAATGAGTTTCTATTATATTAGGCATTATAAAATATTCATAGCTATGTAGTTTGATGACCAACTTTATAGACTGAATGTCATTAAATTTCGATTGACTTAATAATTTCTGTTATTTATAAATTAGTGTTAGACTTAGGGACTTTTCATTGTATAAACTTTTCTGTACAAGAAACTTGTTAGAAATAAGTAGATATATTAATTCTTTTAAAGGCTCGAAATATAATAGCTTGAATACCATGAGATATTTATGCACTAAATTTTAACATGCTTAATTTTCTCTTAATTGTTTCTGTAAATATTTGCTGAAAATAATATGTAGACAGTCAAATGTCTCACAGTTGTTTAGTTTATTATGTATATTTCTTTATTACATATTTCTTTTTAAGGTGGGATTTTTACATGTTTTTTGAAACAGCTCAAATTGGAATTATTTACTCTAGTTAGATTGTGTTTATGTATTAACTTTTTATTTACATATTATTTTCTTTGTTTGAATCAATTTTCTATTACTTTAGAATATTAATTTCTTTTATTTTGATTATCCCTCTTTTCATCATTCTATCATAGTAGTATATTTCTTAGCATGTGTTACAGTTATAAAAAAGTTAATATATAGCTCTGCTTAATAATAGAAGCTAATATATAGTTATATAGCTCTGCTAAATCAACTGAATTAAACTGCTCTCTTCCAAATATAAAAAATAGATAAACAAGTAAGATGTATGGCAGAAGTATGTATTGCCTCTGTGAGGAAAATTGTTTTTTAAATTTTCAAGTAATTCTATTTAAGAAAATTATGAAAAATCAACTGTATGCAGAACCAGTTTTACTTACTGTCAAAAAGTTTTAGATATTTTGCTACATTGATTTATATCTTTGGAAATTTACCACCCAATCATAAAAACTTTGAATAAAGACTGTGCCATGCTTTTCACATAAATTCTTCAACTTCTTGCAAATATATATAACAAATTTAAACAATTAAAATGATTTTATCTACATTTTTTTCTCAATGGCTTTCAATTGTCAGATATATAGGAATGTTTTGTTGCTAAATAAACTTTTTTCCACTATATACTCAATTGTTAGATTGGAACAAAGCATGGGATACTGATGGAAGTTGTGCTAAGTAAAGCATGCTCAAAAAATATTCACTTGTAATAATGTTTTACTTTACACTTCCATCCATATTTATTTCCTTCTCTACAAATGTTATCTAGCTATTTATTTGTATACTAGATATTTGGCCACTAAGGTATTATTCTTGATTGTATTTCTCAATATTTATTGTAGAATAAGATAATAATACAGTCCATTTGTCACATAATGTAGTGAAAAAGTCTTTAAGTTGAAACAGGGAAGGGAAGCAAATTTGTATCATATATAGTGTTAACCAGGCTGTTACACAAGAAAGCCTGTATGTTATTCATACCTATAAAGTTGTGTAACATTTTGAGAGTAAAAAGCTGACAAAAGATAGTGGCTGGTGAAATACACAAATGCCAATAGTACGTTTGATCAAATTCTTTTATTTTAATCTTTTTTAATCTGAATCCTTAATTTTAACATTGTCAAATATTTTAATTCAAAATTTTAACACAAATGTTCTATTTTTTAATACTGCTCCTTTAGAGTGGGGATCTTCAGTAATTCATGCCTAAGGCTAAAATTTCTGACAATAAATTCACACAGGTCTATAAGTCCCACTTCTTTACAAAAATAGTATATTTAGAAAACTTACCGAAAAATCGAGGTTTCTTAAATGATAACTGTTGATTTTAAGCAAATAGGTGATTATACCTTTTTGTGTATATCAAAGTTAAAATGGAAATTGAGTTTAAGAACTTTGTGATTTTTTTTAATTATAAGAAATATGAAGATCATTGTATTGAATGATGTTACAAAAAACATATGTACATTTTGATGAGAGATGGGAGTTTTCTTAATGTAGAATAATATATTGATTTTGCTTGATTAAAGCTTCAGTATCCAGTGCAATCATTGTTGTGATTCATAAATTTTCATCCAAATGTCTGTCCATATTCTTGTTTTGATACTACTAAAAAATAATTAAATAAATAAAAACAAACATGAACAATACAGATTTACAAATTACTTATTTTTGGCCATATATTTAGAAGAAAAATCAACTGGTGTAGGATTTTTTTTATAGAAACTTGCAATTTACTTCAGACTCACATTGTAAATCTATATATTCTAATTGACGATCACGTGCAACATTTCTAATGTTTAATGAAGTGGCATAAATATTTCCAATAAAATTTCATTCTCCTGAAAATCAAAATCCTTTTTTGAATTCTTTCAAAATTGAAATTCATTGCACATAATCATTTGAATTCTTTGCTGTAGATTTCTTCAGAAGTTCCATCAATTTGGGAAAATAAACGGAATTCTTATTTAACAATGACTTTCCTATATGTTAGTGCTTTCTCAAAAGCTTTCACCAAATAATATATATTAACAACAAGTAGATATTTTCCCAATAAATGGTAGCTATAATCATTGGAATGGTATATAATATCAACAAAAAATGTAAAATATCCCTACTGATAGTCATTCATTGAATTTCTGTATAGAGTACCTTTAAAGTTCTCAAATTGTGAAACTGTTATTTCAAAAAAAGAAAGAAAGAAAATTGATGCTATAGGATCTTTCCATGTACTTCAAAGTTATGAACATCACATTATTCAGCTTTAAAATCACTCAAATATTGATGGAATTGACTACTTTTGCTGCCAAATTTATCCAACAGAGTTTGCACAACTCCTGGAATTCAAAAATTTTTTAAGGGAGCTTGAATCTCCTGAAATTTTTATTTAACTCCTGATGCATTTGTTTGAAAATATATGTATTTTTTTACTTTTCTTTTTCTTTTAATATTTTAATGAAATAGTCCATAGATAAAATTTAGTATTAGCTCTTAATGTTATCACTAGATAGCTGCACGATAGATATTTGATTATTATTTTACATATAATTGTTGACTAAAATAAAGACAGTTCAACCACAATAACTTCATGATAATGCAGTTCAATTAGGACCAGATGTAGATTTAGACTTATGAGTGTGAAGAAATCAACAATAAGATTGTTAAATGGTGCAATCTGGCGGTTGATTTTAATTTATTCTTTTTCCATTTGTTTCTGTTTTCTTTATATCTTGTAAAAGTCACTAAATATTAATATCTTATTATAAAATTTCTGAGTTAAAATATATTTTTCGTGTTTTTCTTGATAAAATTGTGTTTTATTTCAGTGAATTGGGATGAATTTTATTTATCAATGAAATAAATTATTTAATATACTTGGTGGAAAAAATCTTTTTAATGATCAGTAGACTATAAGTTTTTAAAAGATTAGCTTTTGCGTGGTTCTGAAGAAACACATGCCCATTGTCTGTCTAGTTCACAAGAAAGACTTTTGTGTTTCCAATACGGGCAAATCAGCTGTCAAATCCCATATAAAAGAAAAAACATGTATTTATTAGAGCAAACTGTATGTACAAAAAAAAATTCATTTAAAAGATTTTTTTTTTCACTATTGCTGTTCCTCTTAAAAAATGTGAACCCAAAGTATGTTCTGGAAGTTTGGATTCATTTGTTTTTCCTAAAGAAATTTTAAAAGCTGAAATTCTGTAGGTCCTTGAAGTTTGAAATAATGGATTCAGTTACAGTTCTTGTAGCAAAATAAATTTTTCCTTTCAAGCAATGTTTCCTGACAGTGCTATTTTATGCTTACTTAACTATTTTTTGAATTGCTATATTTCTAGTCTAAATAAAAAATTACCTCTTGAAATTATTTGTTTTTTATTATTTACAAATATAATTGAAAAATGTTACATACATAAAATTATATGCATATTTGGTGTAGAATAACTGGTGAAATAAATAAATAAATATATATATATATATATATATATATATTTAACATGAATGTCCATATCTCATGGAAATTTTTTGATTTGACTCCTGGAATTTGATTCTTGGAAATCTATGAGAACTCTGATCCAAAGTTTTTGTCAAACTCAAATACAAACTGTTCATTGTGTGTTCCTTTAAGATTAATAACATTTTTTAATTCTTTTACAAGCCTGTATGACTGTCATAAATAAAAATTGTTACTTGTGTAGTATTTGTTGGTTCAGTTTATTTACTCATCATTATAAAATAAAATACAATTTTTTCACATTTTGATTTATTACCAAACAAACTTATACTCAATGACTTGAGGCTGTACCGGATAAAACAAATTAGCTTTCACCCACTCATTTACAAACTATCTATCAACAAAGGGTTTCCCAACGCTTAGCAATTTTTTTTCTAGTATCATGTAGCTAACACAAGCACTATTTTTAGACCCTTTATTTGTTTTGGATTAAAAGACTTCTGGGTGTATATGTATTTTTGATTTTATTTCATTCACAGGTTATTTAGAAAATTACTTTTTAATATAGAAAATTTTATTCTATGCTATTATCAAAATGTATCTTATGTTCAGCAAAAAGATTTTCCTTTCATGATATGACATAGTGGTCTTATTTAAATGCCATAAGTGCTTCTGAATTTTAATATGAGGAATTAGTGAAGAATTTTAACTCAAAATCAACTGTACAAAACCTGTGTATCATCAATCAAACAGCTATTTACAATCATCTGCCCCTTAGGTTACTGGTTGCAACATTATGAAGAATAGAATTTTGTTCAGTTCTGTTCTCCCTCCTTCTATTATAGCAGCATGATCAAAGCACCTTTGCCAATATATTGCTTGCTAACCTGTTAGAGATAATTTAATATTTTTCCAAAAGTATCTTGGGATACTTATGATAAACCTTATTTTTTTTACATAAGTTGAGGTACAGTGAATTTTAAAAATTCGAGATATTCAGAAAATATCTTGAATGTATATCAAATAAAGAAATGAAATAATCAAAAAGCAAAGTTTTTTTGCAGCAAAAAGCTGACAAGGCAGTTATTCTTGAAATGACCTCAAAATCAAATAATCATTTAGAAGCCTTCACAAATCTATTTGTGTACCACAGTCCAAAAACCTATTATTTAGAGCATAATAGTGATTTTAAATAATTTCATTCACTAAACCTACCTTCATTTTTACTAAACCTAACCATAAGAGTTTAATTCAGTTAACATTTGATTAGTTAAATAAAGTTCAATGAATTATTAATTAAATATAATTGCATGTCACATTGTTGTATAGGTTATATGTAAAGCAGAGTTATTGCTGGATAATGTTTGCGCTTTTTAAAATCAATCTTACAGTTTCTCAATTATTAAAAATTGTTCATTATTTGAGCTTGAAGATATTCTTCCAATGTGTAGAAAACATTCTTTTCAACTAAGAATTTTTTTGGAAATGAAAAAATACTATTTTCTATTAACAAATTTATATTACTTGCTAGATTTATATAATTTAATAAATATTGTTTTCAAGGTGTAAGAAATTAAATAATGCTTGCTCTTAATTGTCAATGATTTTTATTAGCATTTAATAAATATATAAAATTTATTTTTTATTTACTTAATGATAATAACAATTGCAACTTTACCTGCTGAGCAAAAGAATTTATAATGAATATATATCTCCTCATATTGATAGATGATGAATATATATCTCCTCATACTGGATATCTCCTCATATTTGCAGGTTCACCTGTGACAACTGCTTGAAGAGTAAAGGCAAGAAAAAGAAGGAGAATAAATTTACATCTAAAAGTAAGTTGTGTCACTGTATGTTTAAATTATTCTCTTTCTTGAAAATAATAAATGAAATTATGTTTGCACTTGTGTTATTTGAAAAATATATGTGCAATAATAAATGTCATTACATTCGTATTCTTAATTTATAATGAAAAAAATATATGAGAGCTTAAAATGTTTTTATATTGATCATGAAATATTTTAATTAGAATATATTTGTTCTAAAATTATTGTAGAATGTAATCGAATGTTTGTTTTCCTGCTCTTTTAATTTAACAATTGTATTTTCAAAAACTAATTTTTACATGTCTTCATATTAATGGAATACTTTTCAAACCTTTATAGGGGTAAGAAACTTTCCATATGTTTGCTATCGTCCATTATGCCTTTAAGCTTGTTAATGCACTTATAAGAAATGCTATTGTTGAAATATAGAATTTTCTTTTCAATGTTATTTCTTTAAAGCAAATGTTGCACCTTTGTCAGGGGACAAATACTATACTCTTTGCAGAGTTTAAATAATGTATTTACTGTAATAATTATGTATTTTAAATCATAAAATTACATAAGATTAATATTTATGTTAGATATTAATTGAAAGATTTCCTCAAATTAAGAAATGGACAAACTTAAAATTTGTTCTTTGATAATGAAAAAAATATTTTTATAAGCCACAAAACATGAATGACTGCTTAAAATCTGTGAATAAATTATTTTACATGAATTACTATTCACTTCAGTTGAATGTTTAAATTCTATTAGATTTTAAATATAGTAATTAAATTATTAAAAAAATATTGATTCTGTATTACAAATGAATAATAGTTGATGAAGGTGTTTTTAAATTGAATGTGTTAGATATATATTATTCATGTACATGAGATTTATATTTTTTGTAATTAAAAAAGAAACTTTTAAGATATTATTAAATAACATGTTTGGTTATATGTTACAATTTCATATTTAATGCTAATATTGACAGTTGGTAGTTATAACAATATTTGAAAGGAAAATGGGATTTTTCCAAAACATTTTGGATAAGATATATTCTATATTAAAAAATATAAAATTAGTTCATTTAAAAACAACTTACACAAATAAAATGTGCTCTTGCAATCTTTTTAAGATAAAGCGAAATTTGTCAGCTTATGCAATCTTCTAATATTTTAAACTCGACTAAAAATTTGAAACTTTTTTTTAAGTAAGCCTAAATTAAATAAGTGAAAGTACTTTAATTTCATTAGTTAAAACATTAATTATTTTTATTTCAAAACAATATTTTTAAAACGTAATTTATTATTTTTGTTTTGGTTTCTTAGGGTTACAGCAATCTAAACTGGGAATCTACATAGAGAACCGTGTAAATGGATTTCTTAAGAAAAAAGATTGTGGAGCAGGTGAAGTAACAATTAGAGTGGTATCCAGCTCTGAAAAATTTGTGGATGTGAAGCCTGGCATGAGAGCAAGGTTTATTTATTCTTTATGTTTATTTGAATGGGGGGGGGGACGGATTTTAAGAATATTGAACTACAAACATTTTTTTTTTTGTATATTTCAAAACTTGTTTGTTGAAGAGCTCTATTTTTACAATTTCATTGGTGCATATTATAAATATTCATAATTGCAATAAGTTTTATAGTCTGATTGGCAAAAGAGTTTGCTGTTACTTTATTTTTAGTTATTTGATAAGAAAAATGCTAACTTTAAAAAGCCAAATATTTACACAGAAGTGCGGCTATTCATTTCCAATAAACTAGCTTGTCAATGTTTATGTCAATGCTTCAACAATAATCATTGAAACTAAATTCAGTGTATAATTTAAATACTGAAGGTGCTATTGTATTATCACTCTGCTTGTTACTCTGAGCATTGAGCAAATTTAATCTTAAATTGCTCCTCTGAAAATAATTATGGTTTGTTTGTTATACTATTTATGCCCTATTTTTTTATGAAAAAATCCATTATTGTTATTAAATCATAATCATATTGTATAGTTTAGCAGTTAAATTTAAAAAACATGCATTCTATGGTAATCATAATTTGAATATCCTTAAATTTATGGTGATTCATTGCCTTTTTAAACTATTGGCCAATTTAATGTTTTGTTAAAGAATGCTCAATCATTTGAAAACCTAAGGAATGAACTTGCCTTATGAGTGTGAATTTGGAATGAATGTCATTACTTATCTTTCTTGTGAAAAAGTCTGATTTTAATTTTTCTTGATTAATATAACCACTAAGAATATTCATTGTAATACAGTAGAAAAAATTGTCAAAATTTTTAATGTTAAAAATGCAAACATGTAAGTAACATGTAGTAACATACAAGCACTGAAGGCAGTTTGATTTTTCCAAAGTAATTGACATGTGCTGATTATTCATCTTTCCTTGTAGCAATGGTTAAAAATATATATTGAATATATTCATTACTTACACAAAATTTATTGCTATTTTAAAGTTTAATGCTATTTTATTAGATAAGTTTTAATGTAAAGAATTTAGTCTGCAATATTTTATATGATAATTAATAATAAAAATTTGAAAATTTTTTTAAGAAACTTTCTATGTACTTTAATGGATAACTAATTTTTATATAACATTCATTAACGTGAATTTTATTCTTAAATCTGTTTGAATTAATTCAAAATAATGAAATGTTTATAATTAAAAAAAAATTTGCAAAATAAATTAGTTATACAATAATTTTTTATTTGATTTTTTAACTATCTGAGAATACCTAAATCATTTTTGGAAGGTTTTGAGTTCTACATTTAAGGATTAAAGTTCAAGCACATTTTAGCATGTTTTTGATAAAAACGCTTGTTCTTCAGTTTTGTTTTTATATTGCATACATTTTCTTAATTTTTTAATGTTTTTTCTATTTGAAATATCTGTTTAATTTTTCCCATTAAAGCAGGGCGATATAAAAAATTTTGAAATACAAATGAATCCGAATTTACGCATTAGTTTCTCAAAATTTAATTATTTTCAGGTATGTTGAAAGTGGTGAATGGCCAGAAACATTTCCTTACCGTGCAAAAGCGTTATTTGCATTTGAAGAGATTGATGGTGTTGATACATGTTTTTTTGGTATGCATGTCCAAGAATATGGCTCAGAATGTGCCCAACCAAATACAAGGTGATATATATTTTTAAATTTTTCATGTGCTTAATTAATGGTATTTTCATTGATAAATTTTGCATTAAGTTATGTCAACCAAATTATTTTCTCAAACTGTGGGATATTAGAAATGTTTACTAATAATTATTGACTGCAATTAAGTCTACTATTATAAGAACATACAAAGCTTAGGACAGTGTAAATAGATAAGATGTGAAAGAATATACCTTGATGTTTTTTTTTTTGTGCTCAATAGAATCCACCAAAACAATTAGTTGAATTAATAAAGAGATCAGGGTTTCATTTTATTTATGCTTTGAGTGTAAAATTTAAGAATAAAAGTTGTTCATATGATATCTGTCCCTACTTTCAGGAATAACTTTAAGTCTAATTGGCAGCTGAACAACAATGTGTCCTTCAGTGCAACAGTTTGTAGATCCAATTTTCACCTCAGAATGGATGTTAATTGTTGCACCAGCATGAATAATTTGTAATGGTTAGGAATTTATATTAAATTCCCAATCTAACCCATTATATTCATATATATATATTGTTCCAATTGCTTCTGGGTTCGTGTTGATTGAGAGTTGAATAAAACAACCAGTTAATTAACACAAGACTTTTATCCGTAAAAATTCCAGGTGTAACAATCACAATTAATACAGCACAATTCGTCAGATACGATAAGAAACAGCTCAAAGGTCTCAAATAACTCAGGAAGCTTCTTTAGCAGACTAATCATCTTCATTTACTCCATGTCTTCATAAAACTGAAAACTAAGTAACTCACGTCTATGTTGGGTTGCGGTATTTATACCTGACTTGGTGGAGAAATCTACCAGTTTCGCCAAGGTTCTGTAAGCTTCTAGGCTATCTTGCTAAATATTGGTCCTACAGCTTAGGTGATGGATGTTTCCAGAAGTATCTATTTCTCGTCAAGTCGCCAAGTTTCTCGTCAAAACATCACCAAGTTACCAGATTATTAGAAAAACCGCTTTTAACGTACAACACTTCTAAATACCGCAATTTTTGCCCAAAATGTGAGTATTTCCGATCTGTCTGAGGTATTTTATAACAAATACAATTATTATTTTTAAATTTGTAATATTATATATACATTCATCACTGGTTGTTCTAAAACTGTAAATTATTATCTGACTACTTTTCAAATTAAAACATAATTCTATAAAATTTGTACTAAAAGTATATTTGTTATGTTTGCACTACTCTAAAATAAATTAGTAGAATGAAGTTATTGGGATTAGAGAATTTTATATCTTGATAAATTATAATACAGTAAAGCAAAAAATATTCGTTTAAAAATACTAGGTAGATAATACACTAAGTTATGTGCTCTTTTGAAAATTCAAAGATTTATGTTGTATGGTAAAACCCAGTGTTGTAGTAACTTAAATTTTTTAAGTTATTATAAATAATGTCTCTTAGATTGTAGTGAAATTTCCCTATCTAGTTCTTAGAAATTGTTGTTTTAATAATTATTTGCTGTAATGAGTAATTGCTCTGTTAATTTTTTGAATTAATGTTTATTATTTACTATCCAAAAGTAGCACATAAAATAAAATTCTCTTTTTTGTTCTGTTTGATCTAGGCGTGTGTATATAGCTTACCTAGATAGTGTCCATTTTTTTCGTCCAAAACAATTCCGTACTGCTGTATATCATGAAATTCTCCTGGGTTATTTAGATTATGCAAAACAGCTTGGGTAAGTAGTGTAATTTAATTTTAACTATATGCTACTTTATCAGATTCATTGATTCATTTAATACTGAATTTGCGGTAATTTTATTTGTGTTTAACCAAATTACATGCATATGTTATTGTAACTGTTAGAATCTTTTTATTTTTTTTAAAAAAAAACCTCAAAATTTAGGTGTACAAATTTCTTGCATTATATTCCTTTAGATACAAATTTATTTTTTCCATAAGTTGGCTTTTTTTAATTTGAGAAAACAAATACACACAATTTAAGTAAGTATCGATTTCCTATTATTTTTTTTATTTAAAGTCAATTGTTGGTTGTTACTAATGAGGGTAACATGTATTTTTAGTTACACTTACATTCTTAAAAAATTTTATTATTTCTAATATTTTAACAACAAAAGATGTTTTCCATAATACTTCTACTTACCAAAAGTAATCAAATTGTAAGAGAAAATTTACTCTTGCCTTATTCGTTCAAGGATTCAAATTCAGCAGTGTTCCAAGTACATTCTAATAAATGATCCATTAATCACAGTGATAAATTCTTTAGTATCCATATTTATTATAATAAATCATCTATTTATTATAATAAATAATATTGAAGGACAGATACGTTTACAAGATTAGATTCAGTGCACGTGCATCTATACTCCTTACGGATCTAAACATTATAGCAAAATGTTTCATTTTTTCAAGTAGGAGCATTGGATTTCAACCGTATGTCATCACCGCTCAATTGGCAAAGGAGAGTTACATTATTTTTTGATGATCATCAAGTTTTCCAACATCCTTCCACCTTTGAGTTTTTATCAGAAACTCAGATACAATATACGATTAATATTTTAAAAATTTTCATTATTATAATACAGATTATTAAGTTTCAAATTAAATCAATACCCTTCAAATTATAAGAAAATAACAAAATAGTTCAGTTATCAATAAAATTAAAATTAAGAAAAAAAGTTTTTTTAACGTTAAATCTTTAATTTCTGAAAATAGAGTTCATAAAATATTCCAAAGTGAAGAATTGTTGCTGTAAAAAGGAAAGTTCAGTTCTATAACAAAAGTCTTTTTACCTGCTTTAATGTCTTTCCATAGCGAGAAGATCTTTTTTAATTCCATTATTATCATAACAGCTTAACTTTTCCACGGGTGTTTCACTTTCTTGGAACACTTCTTCCTGTTCACCAACATCTAGAGGATATAGTCTTTATACTGGACATGGAACTACTCAATTTTTAATCTTCAATTTTACAAGTCTAATTCCCATCAGGTGACTTTAAGATTTTGAACACTTTTCCTAAAGGCCCAGTCCAGCCTTTTCATGTGTCACTGGATATTAGAGCAACACATCCTAACATCCTACCTTAAAGGGTGGTGGACTTCGCACTTTTCTTTCAAGCTGCTTAAGTGGCCCCAAGTATTCTGAGTGAAAGCATTTTTGAAAATCCTGTCACACTCTGACAATAAGCATACTTTTTATTTAAAGATTTATTATCCAAGAGGTCCATGTCAGATTTATCAGTTTTTTTTTTACTTCATGCTGGAGTATATTGAGAGTAAGAGGTTCTAAGTCACATGGATCCTCACTCACATTTGTGAGGGATAGTGTAGTGCCAGAACATTAACTTTGTGGACTGTATAATTAAAACGTTAACAATTTATTTAAAAATACATAACAATGGTTGTTGATAAGGGTTTGTAATACACATCCTTTTTTCTAGAGTTACAGAGAGAGATTGACATTACAGGCAGTAGCAACTGAAGTGCCACTTTACAATAAACAGTCTTAAATATACCACCTGATGTTGAAATATTACAAATATTTCAATAAGCATGAATTACATATAGTTGTAGCTTCTAATTATTTAAGTATGGATTATACTTAAGGATATATTATAGAGAGATATACAATAATAAATGTAAAATAAAAGAATAATAATTGTGATATGAGTAAACTATACAATTCTGGCTCTTATGAATTAATCATTCATAATGTGTAATAAAATGCAAACAGTTATTAATTAGATGTAGAAGACAATTTTGAAATTGGTCTCTTTATTTCTCCTTTTGCAGTTTTTGCTGCAACTACTCTGACATTTCCATTAGAACCGGAGATAGTTTTCATAATTTGACCAATTGCCCATTTAAATGGAGGCATGTTATCTTTAATTAGAGCCATATCCCGTATATTTATATTATATTTTTTAAACTGTCATTTATTGCATTACTTTAAGTGATTAAGACAATCTTTGTATCACTTTTCCCATATTGTTTGAACTAATTTTGTGGTTTTTTGCCAAGTAGATAAAATAATGTCATTTTTTTTCACATAAATTTTGTTCTTGAATCGAGGTTATAGGACGACCTATTAGAAAATTACCTGGTGTTAGTACTTCCTTATGTTCTGATTTTGAGAATTTTGGATTTACAGGCCGAGAATTCAATATGTCTTCTAATTGAGTTGTAATTGTTACGAATTCTGCTAGAGTCAACTTTATGTTACTTACAGCTCTTCTTAAATAGTGTTGGAAAGTCTTTACACCAGCTTCCCAAAGTCTGTCTAAATTTGGAGCTCTTGGTGACAAGAATTTCCAATTAATACCTTTCGATACAAAATATGATGCTAATTCATCATTAGGACAGGACACTAATTTTTGCAGACGATTAATTTCAGACTGTGCCCCAGAAAAATTGGTTGCATTATCACTAAATATTGAAAAACATTTACCTCTAGAAAAAAATATCTTTTTAAAGTTGCTATTGTAGTAAGGTCAGATACAAATTCAAAATGTACTGCTTTAGTAACCATACAAACAAATATTGTAATATAAATTTTTTGATAACTACTCCCCTTTGGATTTTAAATTTTATTAAGAAAAGGCCACAAAAATCTAGACCTCAATTAATAAATGGAGGGTTAGAAGTCATTCTTTCTGTAGGAGGATTTCCCATTAATGACTGGCTTATTTTTAAAGCATTGTAAGCAGTTGTGGACAGATTTTCTTGCTAAATCCTTACATCTCAATGGTCAAAACTCCTGACAAACACTATGTCACAAATTTGGATCAGAATGTATATCCTTTTTATGAAAATGTTCAAAAATAAGTTTTGTAAATTTATCGTTAGCAGGTAAAATAATTGGATTTTTTTGGGGGGGATTTATAATTTTAAGTTTGGTTGATCAAAATGCCCATGTACTCTAAGTATATTATTTTTATATAAGAAAGGCTTTAAAGATTTCAACTTACTACTCAGATAAATGATGCCCTTTTTTCTTCAAATCAGTTAAGAATTTACTTGTGCATGTTCGATTAATTTATTTCTGGCAATTTTGAATTCTTAAGTATCAACAAGTCCCATCTTCTTATCCTGTGTACTTTTAAGATTAGAGTATAAACCTTATAATAAAATAAACTATTTTGATTAATTTAGTCAGTATGTTAAAAATTTCATTAGATCATCAAGGAAATTTTCCTTCTCAATCAATGGAGATTTCAGTTCACTCAAATATGCAGAATATGTATTTTCTTCCAAATTCAGTTGCAGTATCTCCAAGTTCTATGTCAAAAATGAAGGACCACCAAAGTTGTTTGGAAGAAAGTTCAGCTGCATCCAATCCACGGGAGATGATATCTACCATATTGTTCTCAGATGTCACACGGTTGCACTTGAAGGAGTCTGTAAGACACTGCATTTGAGCAACTTTGTTGCTCACAAAAATCTTCAATTGATGAGACAAACAGCTTATCCAGGCAAGGGCAATTATAGAATCTGAACTCAACATCACTTTCTGGAGATTTAACTTTCTTTATGGTATTTATGGATTTTTAAAACAGTTGAGGTGGCAGTAGACATGCTGAAAGTTCAAGTCTAGGAATTATTGTGGTTTTTATAGGAGCAACTCAAGATTTTCTACAGAGGAGACAAATCCATGTACTCTAAGTATATATAAGAGAATCTGCAAAACCATGCATGATGATTTAGGTTATATTTTCAAATAAAATATCCCTAGGAATCTAGAGCAGTAAGTACATGAAGTGACAAAAATGTAAGCCATTCTTGTGTTATAACTGGAACGGATCCTGCCAGTCAATCTTTAATAGCCATAACTGCTGATAAAATATTTTTGCCTTGTTAAGAATAGGTCCAATTAGTCCTAATGGATTATAAATTCTAGCTATCTGTGTAAGAACAAATCACTTTGTGAAAATTGATTTTGGTTCTATAGCAACTTGGTAAATGTGTCATTTGATGTGTACCATTGCATTCCAAGAGCTTTTAGATTTTTCTCCACTGATGATGAATGAAAATCATACAATTCTGTGGTGTTAATATGTAGTTCAGGATGGTTTGAACAACATTTATGCAAGAACATTCCCATTCATAAAAGCAACTGAGAAAGCTCTTGAAATTTCTTGGCTTGCAGTAAATTGGAAGCACCACTAAGTACATTATCCATATAGAAATCTGGTATAACAAAAGAAGCAAGCAGAAATTTGTGTCCTTCATCAATAGCTAATTATTGGAGAGTTCTTGTTGCAAGATATGGAGCACATTCTGTTTCATATATCACTGTTTTTAAATCATAAATTCAAATGGGGTTGTCTTTACCCTTTTTCCAACTAATTCTTTGCAATTTCATTTGTGATAGAGGAATTTCTCAAAATTTCTTTGAATATCAGCTGAAAAAGCAAAAAGATGTTTCCTGAATTTTAACATTATAGAAAATAATTTTTTTTATAATACCTCCTTTGAGTAGAAAACCATTAAAAGAATTACCATTTGTTGTCTTAGCTCTAGCATTAAATACAATTCTTAGTTTTCTACTAACACTTTATAGGTGACATACATCATGATGGGGAAGAAAATACTGAGCAATTTTTGGTTCCATTTCTTCAGTAGTTTCCATCATGTGATTTAATTTTTCATATTCGTATATAAAATTTGAATTCAAATATTTTATTATTGGATCCTTATCGAAACGACGCCATAATTATTTTAATCTTAGAGGTGCTAATACTTTAGAATCATCCAATTTCATTATATTTAAATTATTTGAAACAAAGGGTCTTTTAACTACGTGTCTGCCATCAGATTTATGGTAATGAGTTTTCTCGAAAGGTTCATTACATAGTTCCAGTTCATTATTAATAATAGTATTTGATTCATCAAAAGTTTCTATTTCCCAAAAGTTTTTAATAGGATTTTTTAAAGAATCCACTGTTAAGAACCAGTGGTGAGAAAGAAAACTATTATCTTTAAAATTGAGTTATTTAATACTTCCTGAAACTAAATAACCAAAGCAACTGTCTTGTAGAAATAACTCGTTGTCTTCTAAACTTATTTTATCAGTTTTTAAAAAGTGAAAGAGTAGTTCTGCATTCAATAAAAGTTATATTTATTTGGCATAAAAAATTCAGAATTGGTTAAGCATCCTTTTTTTTTTTTTTTTTTTAAATTTTCAATTGCATAACATTCAATTGTTTTGAAGGGATCATTTCAGTAATTTTTGGTACAATTAATAAATTTACGATCCATTTACAATAATTTTAAGATAACTCTGCTGTTATTTGTGATTTAATGTTGAAATTGCTATCTTTCAAAGCCCTAATCGGAGAGATTATTTTATCTTTTTTATTCCTGAAAATTGTGCTGTGTAAGCATTAATGAAATTACTCATGGATGCAGAGTCCAAAATCTTTTGTTAGATAAGGGCCTGAAGGGTTGTTTTTCGTGTTGTACATCTCCGAGATACACAATCGTAGTGCTTATCAACACATACTTTGAGTTACTGTACTGATGTTGAGTGTAGTGAGTAGTACTCATGTTGGAGAAACTGCTGATTTTTCTTTGCTTGTTGTGGGCGAAGAGAGGAAAGAGTTACAACTTTTCTTGGGAAGTGACATTAATTGTTCATTCACCTCTTTGTACTTATGGAGCAAAATATTTTGCTTTCCTTTACTACAAATACAGCATTTTATTTTCGATTTTCAGTTTGTAATAATATGAGAATGGTGTAAACAAATAATGCAAAGCTTATGCTTTTTAAAAAGTTTGTATCTTTGGGATACAACCATGTCTTTAAATTTAAAGCATTTATATATTGTATATGACAAGTTTTGGCGAATATAGCAAAAAGAATTATTATGAGTATTATTAAGAGCTTTTACTTTCTGAATATACAATAGGGGAAATTTATGGCTTTATGTCAATTTTGTTTTTATATTTCTGCCTATGCTTTTTTTTTTTTTTTTTTTTTTTTTAATTTCTTTTTTTTTGGTTTTAAAACATGCCTTAAACTTTTGCTGTTTATGGAGATTTTTTTATCTAAATTTGGAACATCTTAGTTTTGTAATGTAAGTTCAAATTGAATTCTAGAGTTTTTATCCAATTTGAGATGCTTTATTAGAAATGTACTAATAAAGCATCAGATAAATTATCACGATCAAATTTAAGAAGTTTTAAAGCTCTAAGATTTTTATTTGTATTATCTAAGAATTCTCTTAAATTTTTTGCAGATTCATGTATTATACTTGAAAAATTTATTATTTTGTTTATATGGGTATGAACTAGAATTCTTTTATTTTCATAACGATCAGTTAATGCTTTCATATATGATTATAACTATCATCAGAAGTTTCAATTAGTTTGGAACTGCCTTGTGAGCGTAAACAAAACAGTTTTTGAGAATCTGATAAATATGGATGGTAGTTAATTAAATTTTCAAAGTCAGTTTTAAAGTTGTTAAAATGTGCATAACTTTCATCAAACACTGGTAAACGAATGATAGTTAATGGAGAACTATGTGTTTTAAAATTATCATCGGTAAAGTTTAAATTAGAATTAGATGCAAAATTTTAAGTAAAAAAAAGATTTATCTGAATGTTTGCAATATTTTTTCCAATTCCATCAAGACAACATCAATTCCAATCAATTCTTCATCTTTTTCAATTTGATACTATTGATTTCTGACTTTATCCAAATCATCTGTGACTCTTTTTGATGAATTCAGTTTGTATGTAAATTCAATGCAAGAAGAATTTTCCAATATTCTACTTTCTGTGAAAACGTATTGTTCTAATATGATCAATTTTGCTTTCAGTTTAACCATGGCTATTGATCCATGGTTTAATAGATATTAAAGTAACAAATTGACATTGTCAATTTGTTACTTTAATATCCAATGTTCAATTTCTCTGCCTCGAATGACCAATGTTATTCTAAGGATAGTGTGGAGCATGAATATTATTTTTGGGAACTTTATAATTAAACCATTAACAATTTATTTTGAAAAGTGCAAAACAAGGTTTCCGACAAGGGCTTGTAATACACATCCTTTTTTTCTAAAGTTACAGAGAAAGACATATTACAGGTGGTAGTGACTGAAGTACCACTATATCATAAAAATTTTCAAACAATAAGATTGTTCACTCCAACAGAGTTTGTCCCATTATCTTAATAGGCAATAGCTGGTTTTTCTCTTTGTGCTATAGATCTCTGGAATGACTGCAAAATTTGTTTTGATATCATTTCCAAATAAATCGCTCTAAATACACCACAAGTATAAATTAAAATCCAGGGTAGAACCTGGTGGGCTAGGGCATCATTCTTGGTACCAGAAGGTAGTGAGTTTAAATCCCAGCTTATCTGAAGATCTGTTATTGAACTATGCACTTCTATAATACCCTATTCCAAACAGTCCTTAAAAATACTTCTCTATTGTGCAATCTTGTCTAACTTCTTCAAAGACTTACCGTATTTTCCTGTATATAATCCGCGGATTATGTGTTAAAAAAGTTCCGAATTTCGTTGTGCGTATTATACGCCGCCGCGGATTATCTGATAAAAACATTCTCCATCAGAAAAACTTACAAGAAAGTTTTGAAAGAAATACTCTTTATGTTTCATAAAACAAATAACAGGTAGTACCAGGACACACCTGAGTTATTTAAACTATAATCGGCTTTGTGCAATTACGTTCAAAAACGAATTCGGTTCCTCTTAAAGATTTTACAGTTGTAAATTCGCTAACATCATTTTGCAATTTGTCTTGACGTGAGCTGTTTCGTTTTGAAAATATTCAAATTCGTATATCGCCATATGGAAGCGAAAACATTTAAGTTACGTAGCAGATTTCAAATTAAAAGCTATAGCGAAAGCAAATAAAAAAAATGGCGTCAAATGTGTTAATGGAAAGTGAAAAACAAAGCACGCGCAGTATAAAAAAATTGTATAAAAATACGCAATTTGTAAATAATCCATTTCTTTCATTTAAATATTAACCAAGCAAATATATATTAATTTAAATATGTCTAACATCGTTTTAAAAGATATTAGAAGCCAAATATCGTTAAGTTTTACAAGAATCTTCTCGAAATTATCGCTCTTGATCGATCTCATGCTTTCATCTCAAGTTTATCGCACTTTGCGATGAAGTGGATCTAGACTGATATTTTCATAATAAATGCTTTTTTTTTTGTATACAATTTATTAAATTTTTAATCCTACTGTGCATTTTTTTATTTTATGTGACACCCATATTATCAGCAATACATGTTTGAGACTATTCGCCGGGAAAAATTGCCGCGGATTATGCGACGCTTTTTTCCCTTTCACTCAAAAAAACGGTGGTGCGGATAATACGCCGCTGCGGATTATATACAGGAAAATACGGTAATGCAATTTACTAGTCTTTTTCACAAATATCTTTACACTTTCTCAAAGGGGGTTAATCTTCTAACCATAGTAATCAAACTTTGTACCTCCCATTTGAATCCCTAGAATCAGTTTGGAAAAAATGCTCTTTTGGGCATTCTTCTAATTCTTCTCGAGTTTTTCTATCGTTGGGATCAATAATACTGAGTGTATCTAGTCGTTATAAATCTGAGATATTAACAATATTTGCATGACAAGTTAAAACAGAATTTGTTTGTCATGCTTTTCCGTTTCATTGTTCTTTTCCATCAGAGTCCAACTTAATCTAGTTTCTACACAAACCAATCCTTATCTAAGTTTTTTTTTTTATTGCCCTCTAAGCAGCTTGCCAATGATTTCAGCCTCAATTAACAAATGGATTTCTAAGAGAGAAAATTGTTGCACTAATTAATCATCAAATGCATGCATGTTATCTATTAAGAATGTTTTATGAGATTTAAGTTCCTGTACATAAGGAGACACTATTACTCTGAAAATATTAGAACAAACTATTTCTTGATCCAATACCTCAAAATTACAATTATATCTATTTCCATCACGTAAGTGATGGAAATAGATATATTTTTTGTGAATAACAAATATTTATTGTTTTCCAATTCGCCCAAATAAACAGTGTATAATAGATTCTTCCTTAATAACATATTCTTTAAATTGTGCAGCATATTTTAAGATATATGATCGCTGAAAAATCACACTATCAATGAGGAACTGAATAAATTAATTTTTGTCATTACCATGAATTCAAACTACTAAAATTTGTATAAAAACTTGCTGCATATATTCAGTATTAGTTAAAGAGTCTTCCAAAGCAATTTTTTCTCTTCACAATTTTTCATTATTTTTATCACCATAAAATTTTTCATTTATTTTACATATTACTAATAAACATTTCACACAACGTATTTTATTCTTACAATTATGCATAATATGTCTGGGTTTAAATGTTAAACAATGAAAGCAAATACCCTTTTTTTTTTCATACCACAAACTTATACAATCTTGACTCATGAGATTTACTGCAAAACATTTACTCAGCAACCTACTAGTTAACCACATAAGTGTTTCGCCTTGCACTATTCATTAAATCAGGGGCAGAAGTTTTATCCCTCAAAAAATGGGTTAATGACTTAATGGACTGGTATTAACAGAACAAAACAATTTTTTACTTATTCTTCTATTGGACAGATTTATAAAATCAAGGTTAATGATCAATTGAATAATTGAAATTCTCATGTCTTAAAAAGTTATGTAAAGTGATTTATTTTATAAAATTACAAAATTTATGGTAAATAAATTCATCAAAAATTATGATTCTTTTTATAGGTATTAGATTTTACTAATAGATATATTTTAATGAAAATTATAATAGATTATGGAAATTACGAAAAATCTTTAATTTTTAAAACTCATTTTTAAAGTGTTTTTTTTTCTTTCTTTTTTTTTTTTAAAAAAAATATAATCCTCCAAAGAATCAACTGTTGATGTTGTCATTACAAAATGCATCTTTGATATTTAAACAACATATTATTTAAAAGAGGAAACACTAGAGAATAAAACTTTGTAAATGTAGTATTTGTAATATATCTAAAATATTTAATTCTAATATACTAAAAATAAATGTGCAATGTGCTTATCACTGCTTTCATTTTTATGCATAGAATCAGTAGTTACAAATAAGAATTTATTTTTATTTTATTAAGAAGCCTAAATGAAACAAAGTGATACTTTTATTGATTATGAGAGTCTTCTACAACACATTTTTGTTCAAGTGTTTTACTTTTCTTACCAGGTGTTTACGATGCAAATGATAATAACTAGGTTTTATAACGAGTTTGCAGTCAAATGATTAGAGCTCTTGCTTTAGATTCAACAGTTTGTAGGTACGAATCGTGCTTTGCTCATAGAGGATAGTAGTGGTTTAGAATTCACTTTTTACCCTCTGTTTGGTATAATTAGCTTTTGTGTTCAAAAATGACTGTTGAGTAATAAACAAAACAAACCAATACAGATTTTTCCTTGATTCCAGTCTTTGTGTGCTTGATCAAATTATTTTGAACTTGATGATAATTTGGAAAATAATAAAACCAAATGATAAAAATTGAAAATTCTTTATTGACAAAAATTACTGTTATATGTGTAAATCAAAGTAAAATAATATTTGCTGGACCTCTGTTATAAATTTGGTAACAAATAACCTATATTAGAGTTGTAAGATTTGCAAAATGCATGCTGAACTGTAATTAACTTTTGCCAAACAGTTTCTAAATGAGTTTTAAATTTTATTCATCTCTGAAGATAATGACTTCCTAGCATAAGTATTTAAAATAGGATGAGTCAACTTCAAACATTAATTATAACATTAATAGAATTCCATGTTGCCAAAATTTCATTACAAGCATTTTTATTATATTGCATGTTAATCTTTCTATTTCAATCAGTTCCAATTTTTTCTTTGTTTCCATGAACTTTTAGTTCAATGGAAAAATCCACATTCAACTATGCTGAAAATGAGTCATCTTCATTTCAAATTTTTCAATTTTCAATCGATTGAATTGAAACAAGTTCAGTTTATCAAATGAAATCACATCCAAGTACGTAATAAACTTGAATTTTTTTATTCAAGAATCAATTACGGAGATAAATTCTTCAGACATTTTCTTTGTCTGGTTTCTTCTGTACAACTTAATCTTTGACTCCCCCCCCCTGCAAGTTAAAGAAATGTGTAGTTTTTGTAATAATATTGTTCCTAAAAACATACAGTTTAGCATGCAATCTGCAAAACACACAAGTGAGATTTATAATGATGATAATTGTTTTATTTGTGCCTTGATGCATTATGTTTAATTCATTAAAATGTTGTCTTAAGTCTGTATAAATTATCAATTTTAAAAGCCACATAACATCCAACAACTATGTGTATTGATCAATGTTTCCTTTATATTTCAAAAACATTCTGATTTCTTCTAAGCAGTGAACAAATCTTTGTGAAGTATGTTCTCACGACTTAACCAGTGAACATTATTTTATCATAGTAAGTCCTTATACATCAAGTTGACTTCTTCCAGCAAAGCAGGAAACTTTCGTTTATAGAATGGCTGCAATGATATGAGGTTGACTATTTTTGTGACTAATGTCATTACATTATCATGAGAGGTTAAAGCAATCTTGGACATGAAACTTATTGATAAATGATGCAGTAGAATTCCAGAATAAAATATCCTGCATCTATTTGAAATTACCAAATATTTACTACAATATTGAGCAAAAATCACTAAACATGCTTTGTGATATCAATTCTTTCGTCAAGACATTGCAATATGAAAGGAGTGAAGTTAATATCTTTTTTATTTATTTATTACACTACCATCTAGTTTAAGATTTTCTTTCGATGTATTTTTAAATAAAGGCTTATTTTTAATGCACTAAATTATTTTATCATTATCATTAGAAAGTAAAAATGTGCATTCTAACCAGGCCTCCCACAAAAACTCCATCTTAAAAAAAATTTACTTTGCCCAGCAAAGAAATTTGCACACATTTAAGTTTAGACATTGACTTTTTATTTCTGTCTTTTATTGCAGTTTTTGCAGTTAATTCCTTTCGCTTTGGTTTGCTTTTAATAATGGCAAAAAATTGTCAATACAGCACAAATAAACTTTTAAAGCCACAGACATGACCTAATATGTGTAAACAAACTACAGGGTGAGCAGAGAGCCCCTAAAAACTTTAAAAAATCATAAAAACCGGAAAAATAACCGAAGTTAAAAATAGTTGCAGGGTTAGCATCGCTAGGTCACCGGATTTTTTTTTTTAAGATGGAAAAAAATAACTCAAAAAACAGTCGATAGGTGGCGCTGACATCCACAAGTCAATTAAAAAGTACGCAAATAACGTAAATAATCTCCAAATCATTTATTATATCGGTAGGTCTTCAACATGAGCACCACCATAGGGGATAACACATTGCAGGCGAATCACAAAACCAGCAATGGCAGAGTGCATCTGGTCCTGTTGTATAGACGCCACCTCTTGAAAGATTGCATCTTTCAGTTTCGACAGATTGTGTGGACCAGATTGATACACCCGAGATTTCAAATATCCCCATAACCAGAAGTCTGCCGGTGTTAAACCTGAAGACCGAGGAGGCCATGGGAACTTGCAACGCCTGCTAATGATGTTGTCTTCCCCGAAGGTCTCTATCAGGAATGCCTTGTCTGGAGCAGCAGTACGACTGGTTGCTCCATCTTGCATAAATGTGATGGTAGACAACACATCTCTTTCACACAAACATGGCACAAGCTTCTCGCTCAGAAGCGTTAAATAACACTGCGCGTTCACTGTAACCGTTATCTACCCACTTAATGGACACGGCACTTCAAAAAAGAAGAGTCCTATGATGATTGAACCTGTAAACCCACACCACACTGTCACTTTTGGCGAATGCAATGGCTTCTGCATGTATTAAGGTGGATTGCATGTCAAGCAGATGAGACAGTTATGGGTATTAACGTTGCCATGAAGCGAAAAGTGTGCTTCATCTGTCCACAAGATGTTAAAGACCCAAATGGGAGTATGGTCGATTTTAGAGAAAGCCCACCTCGCAAATGCTTCCCTCTGTACGTTATCCAGTGGTAATGCCTCCCTTAAACGTGGTCGCCCGGCTCTTGCACAAGCTTTATGAGGCCTGCCGCTGTTAAAGGCCCTTTTCCATCCTTCAAATTCTTCTGCAATCTGAATTTACGCAAGACAATGATCGCTGAATCCTGGTTCAAGTAAAACAACTTCATCAGCAAAGCTTTATCTTTTGCAGTTAGCATACACGGTTTACAATGGTGAACTGGTTGAGGATTAGGAGCACAAGTTTTTATAACCGTCTCATTTGCATATTTCCACCGCATTCGCTTGTACCAGCGCCACCTATCGGTTGTTTTAGGGTTTTTTTCCCGTCTTAAAAAAATCCGGTTAATTCTATCGATGCTAACCCTGAAAACCATTTTTAATTTCGGTTATTTTTCCGGTTTTTTTATGATTTTTAAAAGTTTTTATGTACTTATTGCTCACCCGGTATGTGTCGTTAACAATTTTAGTATTTTATTGAATAATTTATAGAAAACTTTATTTTTACTTAAAATGAGAACAATTTGGTATACCCAAAATATTGTGTTGCCTGCAATTTATTCATCACCCCTGTAATAACTGTTGTCGTGGATCTTCAGTAAATCAAAAATTACCATTAATAATGTATTGAAATATAAATTTGTTGAATAAAATTATGCATGTGTAAATAAAGAGATCACTCTAAAACATGCATATCTATGTTTTGTACACTTTAAAAAAGTTTGAAAATAAACGCATAAAAAAACTATATTTTTTATAAAGTAGTAATAATTTTAAAAAGTGAAATGATTTAAATCAGATTTTTCTTTAAATAATATATGTATTTTTTTATATTTTAAATGTATTTTTTATATTTCTCATATATGTATTTTTTTATATTTTAAATGTATTTTTTATATTTCTCATTTCAATTATTTTAAATATTGTGGTTTTAAATTGTTTTTATTGATGTTTGAAGTTCACAATGAATTAATAGTTAGGATTTAAGTAAACAAATTTCTAAATATATCCATTATTATGTAAAAAATTTAATGCATAAATGAAATTGCTTCTATTGTAACTGAGCTTATGTAATTCATTTTAAATGTAGTTCAAATCAATATTTATATTTGTTCTCACATGTATCTCTCTCACACACAGTTAACATTTTAAAATATAATTTAAGAAATTATGTGTATATATTTACTGATATGTTCGGCCAAAAATAGAGTATCATGTATTTAACATGAATGTTAATACTCATGGCAAAATTTAATTTATCCCCTCCAGAATAATAATATCTATTATCTGGAATTTGTGTGTGCTTTTTGAGAAACTGTAAGAAAGTTTTTCTCCTGAATTTTTTACAGAATATAAAAAAATAAATAAAAGATTTTAATTTTTTGCATTCTTGATATTTTGCCTATTTGATTACAAATTTTTGAGAAAAATCAAATTTTAATTTTCTTCATTTGTGGGACAGCTAGTTACTTTTCAAACTTGTTAAAATAATTGGTAGACTATTATTTATTACACGTGTGATGTTGATACCTCCTGAAAAACTTGAAATTTCTGGAATTTGTTTATTGAGAATCTGTACAAACATTATTCAGAATAACATTCCATTTTATTTTGACATAATTTTTTCCTTCAAAATATTTTCTGGGTAGTTTTGGGAAGATATCCAATAAAATTTTATGTACATCTTCATTTGTATTAAAATTCATGCCTCCTAGTATTCATCAGCCATCTTCTTACTGAGAATAACTGCATATTTTAATGTTTTTAATTAGATATTTTCTTACAGATATACAATGGCACATATATGGGCTTGTCCACCTAGTGAAGGGGATGATTACATTTTCCACTGTCATCCAACAGAACAGAAAATACCAAAACCTAAGCGGTTACAAGAATGGTATAAAAAAATGCTTGATAAAGGCATATTAGATAGAATTGTTATGGATTACAAGGTATGTAATAGAACACTAATTTCAATTATTTTCTAAAGAAAAAGTTAGTTATCAAAAGTTATTGGGTTATTTTTTATGCTTTATGAAAAGGATTCCTTTCTATAATATAGATACTTTTACACCATTTTGCTTACTGGACAATAATTGATTATTTAAGTTATGTATTAAAACTAGCAAAACAGTATTTCACATCGTGAAGTTAATTAGTTTTCTGTGAAATTCCAAATTCCCTTGTTTATTGATTTCATATTCTTTCATATATTGATTTATGGTTCTATAACACTCATCTATTTTATGATCTGGTTTCCAAAAAAAAAAAAAAAAAAAAAAAAAGACATTTAAATTGTCTGATTTACATTTATTGTTTTAACCTTAAGATTTATGATATGTATTGCTCCTGCATATGTGTGCTGCTATTTTTGTTATGATTTCAAGATAAAAGCCCCTTCATATATTTATTATCATGTCAATATTTAAATTTAAATCATTTTGCTCTTAATTTATGATTCAATACACATTTAGTCAACCATATGTCGAATTTATTCTTTATTAGAATGTGATATCAGCTAATATT
Source organism: Latrodectus geometricus (assembly GCA_026290005.1). Taxonomy (NCBI): domain Eukaryota; kingdom Metazoa; phylum Arthropoda; class Arachnida; order Araneae; family Theridiidae; genus Latrodectus; species Latrodectus geometricus. Next base: position 186,221 of record JAPDSC010026891.1, read on the forward strand.
GTGGAAATAAATATTTTGTTGTGAAAAATAATAATATTGTAACTTACTAAAACTTATTGATTAATAGAAATGAGAATAATTTTGAAAATTTGAGAACCGTTTCATTTTACAAAGAAGTGTCAAATTTGCTTAAAACAATAAGGGCTGGGTTTTGTTACTTGTATTTTAAATAAAAATAACTTTCTTATCCTGTAACATTAATTGGATCTTTTGAAGCCTGGTTTTTTTTTTTTTTTTTTTTTTTTTTTTTTTTTTTTTTTAAGATAATAATAAAGGAGAAAAAAATTTTAGATATTTGTTCAGTAAAATATTTTTAAACAATAATAAAAAGTCTAATCTTACTAATTATTATAGATCTGTAAATACCTCTCTTTTTAATTTGTATGGGTAAACTTATTTTATGAGATCTTTAACAGCTTAATTTCTATCAATATTATATTCTGAACATTAAAATTTTTTTTCCCCTACTATCATAATAGGCATGAAACATTGTCATTTTGAACATAAATGTTAAATATTTTCTCAATTTTTTCCATTCCTCCTCACATAACTGGCATATTTTACAACATTACACAAGTAATAAAGTTATGAGAAAAGTGTTAAAAAAAATTTTTTTTTTTTGGATCTATAAATAAAACTTTAATAGCATCTCTTCAACATATTCAAAACATTTTTATCTGTTTCATGTAAAAATAATATCTAAAATTCAAGACCAGCTTTATACTTTAAATAATTTCTTCAAAAAATTTTAAATCATGCAAATTTATATAGTTTTAGATATTTCTATAATTTTTTTCACTGTGTGCTGTCATAATTAAATTAATAAGTATAATTTTAAATATAGAGCTGATATTTCAGCATGATATACTTCTATGTCTGGAAAAGTAATACAGGGTAAGTAATGCGTAGATAAAAATAATACTCAAAAAAAATAATTTATTTTGAAAAGATTATATTTTCAATAATATTTCACATGAAAGGATTCACAAATTCATCAAATTTACACACCCTCTACCAATGTTCATTATGTGTCACATTTGGTAACATGACACATGTTCAGGTGATAATCGAACTTATTTCATCCATTTGGTGTCTTTGATTTGCTGATACAAATATACATCATTTACACAGTAATTCTTTTACATAATCTATTCAGAAAATGTATTGTACAGCTACAACATGCGAATAACTAGCATATTTAGGTTATGTAAACTTTTTTCTTGCTTACCCCCATTTATAACTTAAACTTCACACTACCTCACTCAATGGGTAAGTTAATCGACTTGTTCTGTCAACAGTTCAGTTTAATTCAAAGGAAATGAGATGGGCCAGCTGTTTTAGATGACAGCAGCAACAATTATTTAACAAGTAACACAAAAATAGAAAACACTTAATTGTTAACACAGGAATTTTAATGAAATATTGTGAGTGTCTTTGAGAGAGATTTTTACCCATGTCCTTCCTGGTTCCATAAAAGTGCCTTCTTGCATTTTAAAGTTGAGCTCAAGTGCAGTTGATGCACATACGTCAACATCTCGTTCAGCCTTGCAATGTTCATATACAAGAGCTTGGCATAAATATGAAATAAATCTTGACATAAGATGACAACATTCAAAACTTGACATAAGCAATTTTAAAATTAAAGATATATATATATATAAAAAGGTAATAATAATACAATAAAAGTGTAATATGATGTGAAATAATATGTAAATAAATCTGAACTTAATGCAAGTGTACAATTTTATACATTTTCAATAGGTAGAACAGCTATTTTAGTAATTGCTCTTTTAAATTCAATCGCTTTAGTGCGATCTTTTACTACAAGCACTCTCTCATCCTTTTCAGGATATATCTCTGTAGTTCTGCTCAAAATCCAAATATTCTGGGGTAAACAATCTTTTTTGATTAATAGCATTTGACCTATCATTAAATTATTTTTTGTAAACGTCCATTTTTATCTAGCTTGTAACATCTTTAAATTATTAGTCTTCCATTTTTCCCAAATAAGTTGCACAACTTTTGTTGATTTTTGCCACCAACTGAAGCAACTCTCATTTATAGCAGTCAAAAGAGGCTCAGATATTGATGTTATAAGCCTTCCTGTTAAATAATGACTTAGTGTTAAAGCATCAAGCTTATCAAAATCATTACTAAAGGGACTAAAGGGCCGACTGTTCAAAATTCCTTCTATTTGAATAATTATAGTTTCTATTTTCTCATAACTGAAATGAAAACTACCAATAATTCTTTTGAGTTGATGTTTAACAGATTTCACGCCAGCCTTCCAAAGTTCTCCAAAATGAGGTGATTTTGGAGGAGTAAAATTCCAGTATGTACCTTCAGAAATAAAGTAATTAGCCAAATTCTTATCAGGAAAATTAATTTGTTTGTAGAACTTCTTTAATTGAAAATTTGATCCAACAAAATTAGTGTCATTGTCAGTGTAAATTTAAGGACATTTACCCCACCTACTCATAAATCAGTTCAATGTGGTAATCATTGAGCCTGAAGACAGTTCAAGATACCTTTTCACTGGTTTTTATATTTAACTTAGAAAGGTCTATATAATTCAAGATCTGTTATAATAAATGGGGGAGATACACTGATTCGCTCTTTGACTCTTTTCACAATGACACATAATTAGGGAGGAAAGAATAGGTTGGCATCTAAAACATATAACACATTGATGAACAGTTTGACGTGCCAGATTGTGGCCATCAGTTGGCCAGAATTTAACTCGCACTGCATTTAGTAATCCTTGAGATCCTGCATGAAATAATCTCCTATGTAAACTATTGAAATAAATTTTACTCAGTTTAGAACCTTTTGGTTAAATAGAAGGATGCTCCTGATTGTATGTTATAGAAGTACTGATTGTATTTTCTAACCTACCACCCACTCATACTATGCCTTCATCATCTGCAAAAAGAACCAAATTAGAAATATTATTTAATATATTTTTTATCACCAAAAACCTTTGAGCATGCTTAACTACAACGATTTCCACATACTTTACTTCTTCAAGGGTTAAAGTGCCAACTTTCTTTACTTTGCTTCCACAGTTAAAAATAAATCTGAAAATATAAGACAAAATATTAATTTTAAAATTACTGTTGGAAACTTCTAAGAGTCATCAACCGTAGTCTCAGAATCATCAGTTAAATTTAAAGTAAGCATGATGATTATTCACATAAATAAAGTTCACAAAAAAAATTAGGAATAATTTTTCTTCCATTTCAAATTGGAATCAACAATAATTCTTTGATATTCATAAAGAACTTGTGAAAATTAACCTCTGGGAAGGATGCATAGTTGATAAAAAGTCTCAATAAATCTTTAAGTATTAAACTTGTTTTGATATGATTAACAGCATTTAATTATTTGCTCCAACTCACCTACAAAACTTTTGTATTACAATACCAAAGTCAAATAGAAAAAAAAATCCACCTTTTTTGGATTTGATAAATGAAATACATAAACTAGGATAATTGTAAAAATAAAATAGCAAATACAAAATATGAGATTTTCAAGCTTTATTAAACATGAAAAGGCCATTTTATCAATATTTTTTTATGTTTACATGTACACATACTTTGAAAAAGCTTAAATAAAAGCAATCAACTTTGAAACAAGTTAATTTGATAATATCATTTAAAACCTATTTTTAAAATATTAAGTATGTAATTTTAATGTAATAGTTTTTAACAATTTCCATTTGGATTGCTGTGTAAATTTAAAAAATTGAAATATAATTGATGCAACTGGAAATAATGAAGTGATTTGAAGAACTGGAAAAATTAATTAATAATTTTTTTATATGCAATGTACAAATGCAATGTATACAACTACAAATCTAGTTTTCACTTAGAGAAGACTGAAAAAGTCAAAGCAAAGAGAAGTGCTTAAGTATTTCTTTCACGTTTAAAGCTCATTTGCTGTAAACAATCTTTTTATTATTATTATTAAGGTAAAATGCAATGGAGTTTTACATGCAGGTCATTTATGTTTATTTTATGTATTCATTTTTAATTCTCATTTTCAATATATAGATTTCAATCTTATCTTCAATAATTACCATAATATTTCTCTAAAATTCCTGGAAAAATTTTAGAACATCATATGCTTCAAATATGTGAAACTTGAATTGAATTTTAGTTACATTCATTATTCTGTATTCTTGTAATTAGTTTTGTTAAGTTCTTTCATTTTTATTATGTGTACAATATTTTCATTTGAAAAGCTATCAATATGTGTGTATACGGTGTACAATTATGCATTGAACTTAAATTTTTTATGGTTATTTTGGGCATTAGGATATCTTAAAACAAGCTACAGAGGATAAACTGCAAAGTGCTGCTGAATTGCCTTATTTTGAAGGAGATTTTTGGCCAAATGTTCTTGAAGAAAGCATTAAAGAGCTTGATCAGGAAGAAGAGGAAAAAAGGAAAGCAGAAGCCTCTGCAGCTGCTGCAGCTGAAGCAGCTGCAAGAGCTGCAGCTTCTGATGCTAATGTTGAAGGAGAAGACAGTGCTGATGTGAGTATCGTTCTTTGTTTTAAAAATTGTTTTGTATCATTTTATTAAAAATCCTCATGTGAGGATTCAAACCATATAAAATTTAAGAAGTTGAAATTCTTATGTTATCAAATTTGCATTTAAAAATTATGTGATTTGTTAATTCATTCATTCCTAGAATTAAAATCAGTAAACATGTAAGACGTTTGTCGATCAAAATAGTTTATTTGTTAATTGAATTAATCATGTAATTTTTTTTATGAATTAACATTTTAACTATCTTAATAAAGTTGCTTTTTAAAATAATAATTGTATGATTCTCATTTTAATTTTACATATCATTTTAATTTATAATTACATATTATTCTACACTTAAAGAACAAATTTGTCATATATACATATTACAAACTTATTCTTTAAGTGAATATTTTTCATTGTTAATACTAAAAGTAGTGTAAAAGTAAATGTATTGTCTTTTATTTGTCTGTACTGTTACTATTTATTAGACAAAAGCCCTTTTCTAGGGTAAAAAGAAGGGACAAAAAACTAATCGCAATAAAAAATCTAACAAGAGCAAAAACAATCAAAGAAAAAATAACAAGAAGACAGTTCCACATGCTGGAAATGATTTATCAGCAAAAATTCTTTCTACTATGGAAAAGCATAAAGAGGTAGGATTTTTTCTGTATATTTCTGCAGTAAGATACTTGTATAAAAATAATGAGGATAAAATATTTTCCTTAATATTGGAACACTTTCCTTTAACATTCATGTAACAAAACATTGTAAAATCAAGTTCATAATGTATAATTTTTAAAGATACATGTCTATAACTTATAAATGTCTATAACTTCTTATACATGTCTATAACTTCATAAAATTTGTTTCTCCAATGACATCCTTAAAAAAGTCGGAGTATTGCCAAAGTAAATACTGAAGAAAATAAAAAGCTATTATCTAAAAAATTTACTTTCTTCATTGAAAATTCCAATTTTTACCCCTCTTTATTTCTAATCTAATAGTGTCATTTCCAATCTCTTAATTATTTAATGATAATTTGAATGTAATGTATTTTTCTATATTTTATATTATGCCTGTTTTTTGCTTTAATTTTTCAATTGATTTTGAATGATTGTTTTAAAATACAAAGATCTTTTCAAGTTGCATAATTACTTGGATTTGACATTCTTAATGTGAAGTGAGTTAAATAGTAGCATGTTAATTTATTATTTGAATTGAATTATGTTTTCATTTTCCTGCTTTTCTTTTGTGATAAATGAAATGAAAAAGACATTCGCTGAAAATTTAATTCTAAGACACCTTTAAAAAGTTGTCTATCTATTTTTAGGTGTTTCTCAATATATTATCTGGTGACATTATAAAAACGATTGACCTCATATTTGTGCTTTTCTGTTGCCATGTTTCAATGATTAGTTAGTTAATTTGTTTTCATAAAAATTTATGCTTTTTTCTGAAATTAGAATTTTTTATTTTACCTCGTTCAGAATATATCTCTGTAAAAGTGTTGTGTAAAAGAAAATATGTTACTGAAAATTCTTTGCATTGTTCTCATTAAATAAAATTAATCTTGTAGTTCTTGCAAAGCATTACAAATAAAAGAAGTTTTTCTGTGTAATACTGTGGATTCCATTGTTAGAACAGTTTCTTCATCTTGATTGAAGGAAAGCAGAATTTAGATGGCTTGGGTATTATGGAAAAGGGATTTATTTTCTTTATATTAATAGGGATATGACAATGCTGTTTTTCAACTTCAGTCTAAAAATTACAAAAATATTTCAATAACTATTAACGTTTGTAATTGACAAATTACTGGACTTTTTTTTATAATAAACATGCTGTCATATATTCAATATTATAATTAGATTATACAGTGTTTGAAACGAATATTTTTATATAAACTTATGCTATTTTACATTTGTGTAAACTTTAAATAATATTGCTTATTATTCATTAAAATATAAAAAAAATGCCTAAAAACATCTTGGTGAAATAAGATTTGAAAAACAATTTCACACTGTTTTACATAATTTTAATAAGAATATGTCATGCTTCTTTTTAAGTTAAAATAAAAGTTTATCATACAGATTCAATAACTGAGTTTAATGATTTGAATTTAAATTTTTTAAATTCAGAAAAAAAAGTTATTTTCTTATTTATGGAAATAATGTCATAATATTTCTATTTGAAATCATCCTGTATGTACTTTTCAAAAAGTAAATATTTTAATTGGTAAATTGTAAATTTTGCTTAATTACAGTTGCTTATATTTCTTTGAGTCTATAAAAATAATTATAATCAACATATTTAAGTCAAATTTACAAAACATAATAATATTGGTATTGCAATTGGTGTATATTTGAATGAATATTTTGTATCGTTATGAAACAATTATCTGTTAATGATTCTCAAATTGAATTAAAAACTTATCTTGGTATATTATAAATAAGTATTTTTCCATTGTTAAATCTGCTTTCTACATTTATGACACAAAAGTAAGAGCAATAAAATTTAAAATTTTATGTTCATTTCTTGCTTTCAATTCATTAGTGTGCATTGAATAAAAGCTTTCTTTAAAACACTTTAAAAATGTCTAAAATCTTAAAAAAAATTCTTTCATGATGCTGTAATAATAAGGCATTCATTCTTATTTTTGATATGATGAAGTTCTTTATAAAAAATGCATAATTAAATTTTATTTCTCCAAAATTTTTAATTTTTTTTCTTTTTCATGAAATTGAAAAAAATGTTTTGTAAAAATAATTTTTGTCCCTTTAAACAATTTAATTTTGTCATTCAGGTGTTCTTTGTTATTAGACTACATTCAGTCCAAGCTGCTGCAAGTTTACCTGCAATTGTTGATCCCGATCCATTCATTACATGTGATATGATGGATGGACGAGATGCTTTTTTAACTCTTGCAAGAGAAAAGCATTATGAGTTTTCTTCCCTTCGAAGAACAAAATTTTCAACTATGGCCATGTTGTATGAATTACATAATCAAGGACAAGATCGATTTGTTTATACTTGTAACAACTGTAAGAAACATGTAGAAACAAGATATCATTGCACAATATGTGATGTAAGTATTATGTTGTAAATATACTTTACAGCATTTAAATGTTTTCCTTTATTTTGAGCTTTTTTTTTTTTTTTTTAGAGTTTTAAACATAAGATCTCATAATGACTTCTAATCAGTAAAACTAAAGATGATCATGAATCTGATAATCTGATTAATATTGATAGAATACAAATTTTCTTACTATTTAATTCCTGGTTGCACAAACCTATTGTAAATTTAGTTTAAGAACATTCTATGTAACACACAAAATACAGGCAGCTACAGCTAATTGAATTTTTATATTATCAATTTTAAATTACAAATTTTTATTAATTCCCTGTTGTCAACACTTTTATTGCTTCCTTTCTTTTCATTCTATATCTAAATGAAGTGTATTAAATTTCATTAGGGATTGAAAGTGAGTTTATTTTTCACTGTCTTATAAAATATTTAATTTTTGTAGGACTTCGATTTATGTGTTAACTGCTTTGATAAAGATGGGCATAATCACAAGATGGAAAAACTTGGATTTGGTTTGGATGATGATTCAGGAACATGTGATCAGAAACAAGCAAATCCTCAAGAATCAATTATATTATCTATTCAACGTTGTATCCAGTGCCTTGTTCATGCATGTCAATGTAGAGATGCCAATTGCCGTCTACCTAGCTGTCAGAAAATGAAACGTGTTGTTCAGCATGCTAAAAGTTGTAAACGGAAAACAAATGGGGGTTGTCCAATTTGTAAACAACTTATTGCCCTTTGCTGTTACCATGCAAAACATTGTCAAGTAAGTAAGGATTGTAATGTGTTGCAATAGTTTATTATGCAAATATTAATCAAAATTGCTACAATGATTCTATATAACATTTAAAATTTTATGTACTTATATTTTTTACTTTAGTACTTTAATAAATCATTTTTTAAACTTGTGAGTTAAATTAGATTCATTTATTTTAATGCCTAAAATATTTTATTTAATCAGAATGAAATATCTTTACGAGCATATTTGTAAATTAAATTTATTATTCTATGTATGGCTTAAATTTTTAAAAATCTTCAATAATTTACATCTGCAAAACTAATTTATGTTTTTATTTAAATAAATAATTATTTCCTCACTTGTCATAGGAATTGATTTTGCTTCTGATGTATTTAACTGTACTGATATTAATGCTATTGTATAATTAACTGTAGCATGTTAGTTTGGGATTTTAAATAAATGTTTTATGATATGTATTATTTATTTTTAAAAGATAAATCACAAATATTAAAAATCTTTATATTCGTGATTTATCTTCACAAATATAAAGATTTATAACAATTTTATATTAATAAAATAATAAAATTGTTTTAAAAGTGTTATAAAATTGTTTATGGTAAAGACATTAATTTACAATTTTCATAATCATTTTCTGTGGCTTTGATTAATAATTAATTTCTTTATTTACAAGTAATATCTGTTTTGCATTACACATTATTGTAGATAAGCACTGCATAAACACTGAAATAATATAAATTATTTCTCAATTTTGTTATTCTTTATTTGTAAAAAATATTTTTTTTTTTCCTCTTGAATAGGAAGCTAAATGTCCTGTACCATTTTGCTTGAATATAAAGCATAAACTTCGTCAGCAACAACTTCAACAGAGATTACAACAAGCCCAAATTCTTAAAAGACGTATTGCTACTATGCAAAACAGGGGAATGTCTGTGTCTGTACCACAAACTAGTCCTGGTAATTCTAATTCAAGTAATCAACCATCTCCAGGTGCTCAATCTCATACTTCGCCACATCCACCCCAACCAGGAATAGGTATGAAACCATCTACTGGTCCTCCTGTTGGAGCATTACAGGCTGTCCAACAAGTTCAAGCAGCAGCAGCTAGACAAACTGCACCTCACATGGTTACAGCTTCAGTAAATTATGGTAAAGGCAATCCTGTTGTAAATCCACCAACTCCTAATCCAATAATGGCTACTCAGCAGATGCAAGCACAAATGCAAAAGCCTATGACTCAAATGTTACCTAATGTACCTAATCGTATGCTTGGCATGGGAAATGTTGCTTGTTGGGAAAATCCTACATATACTCAAACTCCCCAGTCCTATCCAAGCCCTCAACCCTCACAACCCATCAGCATGAGGTCGCAGGCACAACTAATGGGACCGAGTAATATGCCTAATTCTATGGGAAATACAGTTCCTGCAATGGGCCCACCTCCTCAGGTATTATCTAATCCTGGACCTTCTGTATCAATGCAAAGACCAACACAAGCATTACAGCAATTGCTCCAGACTTTAAAATCTCCCAATTCTCCTCAACAACAGCAGCAAGTTTTAACTATTTTGAAATCCAATCCTCAACTTATGGCGGCATTTATTAAACAAAGGACAGCTCAACAACAGCAGCAGCAACAAATGTTATTAAATGAAGGAAACATGATAGCTCCTCCACATCAACCTAATGTTTGGTATAAACCCCAACAGCATTTATTAGCCATGCCAAGACAACAGCAACCTAATCAATTTCCTCATCCTCAGCCCCCTATGTATGCTCAACGTTCAAGAATGCCAATGCCTATGAATTTTGGGCATCAACAGGGATTTCAAAATGACAATACTCAGTTTCAGTTTCAACAGCAATCTCAGCAACTCCTCATGCAGTCACAAATAAAACAAATGACTTCTCCTACTCATCCCCCTATGAGTCCACAACAGGGTATTCTTGGCCATCCTCAGGGACCTGTACCTTCCCCCTCATCACAGCAACTTATGCAGCAGGTCCGGTCTCCACCGCCTACTTCCACACATCTAGTACAAGCAATTCGTTCACCTCAACCTAGTGCATCCCCTAGAACTCAAACAAATACTCCTCAAGCTCAGCCTATACCTTCACCTAGACAGCAGCTAGCACCATCTCCTCATTATCCTGCTCAGACTCAGTCACCTCATCCCAGTCTATCAGTTGGTGCATCAGGGCTAACTGGTCCTGATCAAATGACAACAAACAATGATATGATGTTAACACACCTTACAAACCCAGTGTCTTCTCATCCTAGTATAGCAACTCAACTTAAGAGCCCAGTTAATCAAGAAAATATGGATTTAACTCATTTGTCAAGAGAGGAACAGCTTGATAAGTATGTCGAAAATTTATAACATGCTGATTGTATTTTCACATAATCCTTCTTTTCAATTTTTTTAAACAAGACTCTTTATGGCACCACATCTTTTATTACAATGCCTTTTTATAGTATATTCTAAACATTATCGCGCTAGTAAACATGCAAACTCTTTAAATAGCAAACATAGATTTTTTACTATAATGAATTCAAATAAGTCTTGTGAAATTTTGTACATATTGTTTTCATTTTCGTAGGTGTAAAAATACCTGTTATAAAATGGTAATAAGTATTTGATATCTGGTTTTTGTTATATCAGACATTTTATTCATTGTTTGCCATGATCTCTGAAAGATCCTTATAAATTATTAATAAAATTTGTTTGTACAGTCATTTGTGCTGAAGTAAGTTATGACACGCACATATCATTTCTATAAAAATACCTCTTATGTGTAATGAGTGATTCATAATTAAGTTGGTTATTTTATTTTGTGATATTTAAATGTGGAATAATAATTAATGCATGGCAAATTATACATGAAAAAACTTTTTAATTAGTTATTGTAACTTATTACATTCCATAAAATTATTATTGTGGTGATTTTAAAAAATGAATTCTCATTGCAATTTATTATGTACTGTGGTAGATTATAATATTTAGAAATGGGACATACTTTCTCATATCCCAAAAATTAGTAAATACCGTAATTCTTTCCAGATGTTTTTTTCAATTAAATTATTTTATTGAAAGTAAGAAAAAAATGGTCTTTTAGTATTTAATTTTATTTATCAAAAGTGTTCTGTTCCTAGATAATGAATTGAATACTGAAGAATTTCCCACTAAAAATTTATTTTGTTTGACAAATTTAATTCTTGAAATATATTGGTGTAGAAATAATGATTTTTATCATACTAATTATATATGTTGTTAATCTTAACTTAATTATTTTGCCTGAATTTATAATTAACCCCTTCGCGCCGACTGTCACGTCTACGTGCCAGCAATGAACACACTCACTTCCTGGCCGACACGCAGGCGTGCCAAAGCGTTTTCCCGTTCAGCGCCGACTGTCAGGTATTTGTGCCAGTGTCCTAGAACGTTTTAAAAACTAATTTCTGCCACAAGAGGGCACTGTATGTCCATATGGTTTCAGATACATGTAGATTAGACCTTCTACTCGAAATGAGAGAAGCATGACTCACATACACATGTTTTTGATTATATAAACAAAAGGGGAAATAAATGTTTCCGAATATTGTGCTTTATGACGTCTCTTTAAATTCGTACGTGGTAGTAGTTTATTGTAAGTAGAGAAGTTTTATTTTCACTAAAGCGTTGGATATTTCGATTTGCAGCTTTTAGAAAATTATTAGATCTTGTTAGACGTGAACTCTTTCTGTTTTTGCCATTGCAATGTTGAAGCGTCGAAAACGTTTAAAAGTGCATGAAATAGCAGAAATGATGCAAAATATTTCAAATATTGATTCTTAAACAGATTCTGATAGTGATACTATTATATATTCTGATCATAAAGAATGTTGCATTGATATTTCAGAAATTTCATGGCTTTTTCTTAAAAGCAAAAAAGCCCCCGCCCCTGGACAGAAGCTCGCGTAAGATACTGCCGGCCTCTGCGATGAGCGCGCGTTTGCGCTTCCCGTCGCGAAGGGGTTAAGGAATTTGGCAACAATTAGTTTTTTAAAATCAAAAAAATCCTTCATTGATTGTTTAATAAGTGCACAAATTATAAATTGTGTCAAATGAAAAAGTTCGTTTTTTATATATTAAGATTCAAAAGATTAGAGTAAAGGATTTACAATGGTTTTTATATTTTAATGTCCCATCTCTATTAATAATGAATAAAAAATAGTAAATCTATGATAAAATGTAATTTTCTCATTACATAATTTATGGCTTAAAGTTATTTTTTATCCATGTTTGTCTAATGTCTTTCTACTTCCATGAAGCAATAAACCATAAAATTTTATCTTCTACATCTGTTTGATGTTGTTTGAAGATCAGTTAGTATATGTAAATATACAAATCATATTTTGTGATTGATTGCAATGCTAGTTTGAATTTGCTACCTTAAAATTATGTTATTAGGGTTCCCGTACTAAAAAAAAGTGCTTTAAATTTCATTTCAGCAATAATAAATTAATTGTTAACCTTGTATTAAAATGTATATTAATAAAAAATCCATTATTTTTTTGTCGTTAGCAAATAAGAAAATATCCAAAAAAAAAAAAAATAAAAAAAAAATAAATAAATACACAAAATGATTGTGATTAAACTACATACTATATGCATGTCTATTGTGTTTGCTTGTTTCGCATTTTTTTCTTGCAATAAATATTTTAATTCTCGAAAATTATAATAATAAATACTATAATCTTACATTTAGTAATTATTTCATTAATAATTATATTCTAATCATATATTGTTTTAGTTTTTACTTATATCTATTACTCTTTGCTAGTGACTTTTTAAATGAGATAGAGTTGAGTGCTTTCTTTCTTTCTTTTTTTTTTCTTATGCATAAGTACTTTTTTTCCTTTAATCATTACATTTAATTCATAAAGCAAGCAGTTTTTTTAATCATTAACTATTAAAAACGTTAGTTTTATAATCACAAATACACAAGTTAACTGCTTATATCCTCATCATTATATGCATGTGAGTAATTTAATTAATTTATTAATGTTCAAGTAAGTATTTTAGATATGATAAAATATGAAATCACTTGAATTCAAATAGACTTGCATTTTAGTGAATTTTTATTTATTTTGTATACTTTTGACTGTAGTTTGCGAGAATGCCAAACATGGCATACGTATGTTTTGCATTCTCGCAAATGAGTAATTGAAATATTACGAGTAATTGAAAAATAAGCAAAGCTTAGGTTAAATTAAAGTATCATATAATTATTTGCTGTAAAAATTTAAGGATAAATTTCATGATCATAATGGATATACAAATGCATCAAAAGTGTACATTGAAATGCAGAAAATCTATTCTACAATCAGCTGCAGTATTAGTGCCTTTATAATTTTTAATATTAATATTGAATGAAGCACGGTGCAGAATCATGTTCCTAATAATTTTGCATAGAATACTATATTGCTTCTATACTTTCTATTTTTTATAAATTTTGTGAAAAACTTTTATTTTTTTCTTTGCCTTAATGCATATGTTATTATTTTTTTTTTAATAATATTAATTGCAACACTAGTTTCTGATACCTTGATATCATCTAGTATGTTTTTTATAATGATACAAATACTATTTTATTAATAATCAGTGGAAATTAAAGGCTTGTTCTTGTTCTGGCCTGCAGTTTTTTCCCTCTCATATCCTTATTAATATGTGTTTTATTTGTCTAATAGTCAATCTTTATGTAGGAACAATTATTCATTACATGTGCTTACAGAAAATTTCATAACTTTCAAGAGTTCACATTAAACATTTAGATTTTTACCCAGATTATTCTTTTCAGTGTCTACTAGTTCTCTGAATTGATAATATTTGTAAATTATTAGTGAATATCTATTTTAAAAATCTAAAAACTAAACCAGTCGAGACTGAAAAAATTCAAAATATTGTAAAACAAATGTTTGGTTTTAAATGAGATTCTTATCATTGTTGGACCAAATTACAAGAACCAAGTAGTTTTTTCATGTGTAACTGTCTTTTACTTCTTGACAAGAGTTTTCACCATTTCAAAATGTATTGAAAATTTCAGAAAAAGTGAATGTAGAAATTATTTAAAGGCAATGGACGAAAAATCAAGTTTTAAAATTTCATTAAAATGCTCTAATTCTGTAAAGAAGTTTTGATTATGATGTCAGACTTGTACTTTTCAATAATAATTAGTCTACTTTTATTGGTTTTACAAAAATTTCTAAAATAAAATGGAATACTTATAAAATGGATATAAAAAGTTTTCTGGTTTGTATTTTGTCTGTCAGTTTTAGTTATATAGAAAAGCATAGAGCACTTGCAGTGAAAGTAAAACAAAATTAAAGAGTTAAATATAGCTACCTAGAAATTTTTATTAATTCAGGCATTGAAAAAAGACAGAAATAAATGCAAATAATTAGGAAAAACATAATTTTACAAAATTTCTGAAAAACTAACTATCAGCTTGTAAATTCTTCATTAGTGTCAATCTTTTATTTCATTGGTCTTAGCAATTAAAAAAATTCCTAAAATTTATGAGCAAACAAGTATATTGTTCCTGTTAGATTATGTCATATTATTTTATAATTAAAAGTCTCGTGCTTCATTAACCTCTGATAGTTTCAGGATTTAAGAATGAAATTATAAGCATTTTGTGTGTGTGTGTTTTCACATATGGTTGTGCTTGATTCATATTTCAAAAAGAATAAAGAATGAAAAGAAATTCATATTTATCATACTTTTGGACTTAAAAAATCTTGAACTGTATTCTTTGTATATATTGTAGACCATCACTTGTAATTTGTTGTTCAGCACTAACAATATATTAATTATATGTACCAATACAAAAATCCAGTTATTACCAAAGAAATAATTGAACTAGTTGAGTTTCTTGCATAAAAATTATATAGAATTCTCCATTAGATCAAAATAAAATTATATGTATTCATTTTTTATGTTATCAAAAAATATTTTATTTGTAATCAGTTTATTTAGTTTACTTTTCTTTTAAAACTTTACTCAGAAGACCACTTAAAAGTTTTTTTAAAAAAATTGGTTTCTATAAATTTGAGCATTTTGTGTTTTAATTATAGGTTAACAGCTAACATTTTGAAATTAAATAAATATCTTTTCGAGTAAAATGTATAATTATAATATGAGTGACTGTTTTGATTATAATAGAACGAATTCCCTTGATAAGTCCATTAAATGAAATGTTGCATCTTTTTATAAATATAGTTTATAATAAAATAAGCTGTAATTTTCATGATAACAATTTTATCATTACAACAAAATTATTCTGATGAAACTGAAATCATAACTGCCAAAAATTATTCTATTACTAAAATGGGAACCCTAGAAAGTTTTGACATTTCTTTTTTCTATGTAATGAAACAATTTTTAATACTGTACATGTGTGAATCTATTTTTAAACTATTTTTAGAGTATATTTGAAAATGAATAGAGAGTATGTCACACATAGTATTCCTTATTTATGTGAAACGTTTATTTTTATGTTATTTATTTTCATTTTAAGTAAATGGAACAGAAGAATTCCTAGCTGGAGGTATATTTGTATATAGTTATGTATAAAAAATAAAGATATTATATAAATAAATATATATATATATATATATATATATAGATGTACATATTTATATACATATGCATGTGAATATGAGAAAGAGCGGGAAAATGTTTCATTGAATGTATGTGGAAGATTATATTTGCCTAAAATCATGCAATGTATTTAATTTATTATCTGTAAATACGAATTTTATTTTTCATTTGTACTATAATACTCAAAAAATATTTTTATTATAAATTATTTCTAGATTCAATTTTACTTATAATTTCATTTAATTTAAAATAAAAATTTTAATTTTAATGTTTGTTCTATCATTCTAATATAATTTTCAATCGAAAAATTTTAGGTATAAATGTTATTTAAACTATTCATGTCTTTACTTTTAACAATTTATCAGTGTTAACTCTTGATTATGATTTAATTAATAATAGCGATTTTCATTATATAATGTTTTCTCCAATAGTTGTTACCCATTCATAAATATTAAAAATAAATAAACTTAATTACATGATGCATTCTTTTCTTCTCTCTGGTTATGATTTTAAAATATCTTTACATTATCATGTATGTCCAAATAAAACTATTCAGTTTTTCTGAAAATATTACATTTCTCTAATTTTATGAAAATTATAATTTTGCAAATATTTAATTTTTATTAAAATTTTTGAATTTTATAGAAATACAGATGTGTTATAAAATACATTATTTAATCATTAGGTTTTCTCCTCCTTATGGGGGCATATATTAGCCTTGCAATGTTACTTATTTTAAAGTGGCATCCCAGTTAATGAGCTTATGAGTGAATTAGAAGGCTGAAATAGTGTGAAACTAATTGTCAACAATCATTTTTATCATATTTGTAATAATTTCGGAAAATAATTGTTAATAGAGTTTGTAAATACATGGGTAGACAAACATCTTAAAAGCTTAAATCACTAATATTTCTAAGAACTGGTTTGGATTGAACTTTGATGTTTGATTTTCATTGTAGGAAGTTAAACATCAATTTTCACATAGCAATATAAGACAATATTCAAGAGTTTTCACCTAAAATACTAACATTAATTTTTGTTTTTATTTAAATTCATGCATTGCTCAATATCTGCTTGTCAGATTCATAATTATTTAATTTTTTATTGTAAATAAACAAATGGCTATAAGTGTATTTTTAATAACTATGTTATCCATGAAAAAGATAATGCTAAACTCATTTGAAATTGGAATGTACAAATTCATGTATGAATGAGAGATAATTTCCCAAAGATTTGTACAAATTAAAATATTTGTGAAACCCACCTCTATTTATTGGATGTTTTCAGCATATTGATATATTAATATGAAATATCTTGATTTCTCTGTGGTTGGGCTGTTCAAATGTTACTACTTGTCCTGGAACAGGATGTATGTCATCATTTGTTATCATTTGCATATTATTTGTACATAGCTGTTTGTTACGCCAATAATGAAAATTGTTTTGTAAATATTGTAAAAAAAATTTTGTGTGTGTGTCAAATCATTTTGTGAAAGAAGTCTAGGAATGTTAAGATCTTTTTACTGTCATTTTTTTTGTTTGTTTAATAAAAAATTATTTGCATTTTCATTGTAAATAGGACTCATTCGTTTTTTACAGAGATCCTTGTATATAATATATTAGGGAACAGATATAATGTTTTAATGAGCATTTGCATATAAAGTGAGAGCTATATTCAGTAGCTATCATGTTTCCAAATCTGAGATTATCACTGCCAGGATGAAATTTTTGTAAATAACATGGCCATTGTGTTCATGGGCCCCATATATCCTGCTGCAAGTGATATTTGAGCTACTCATCAAGTTAATTATTGTAATAAACTATATTATGCTCTTATCATGTTGTCTCTTGCTTTTAACATCCTGAATTGTTACAATGATCTTGAAGAAACTTGTATTCTTAGTATAATTATATTGTTTTAAAATGTTAGTTAAATCACATTTTCTCATTTTAAAAATCAAAATATATAATAAAGTCTCCACAAATAAAATATTTCTATTTTATGATATACTTCAAAGCATTTTTATTGTTAATGTAAGGCTTTTTTCCCTCACAGTACAACTCCTGTCAATCATCCTTGTATTACAAGTCCTTTGTTTAACAATCAATTTTCTGAAGTATTGATTTCAAACCTGTAAGCTCTTTTTTCTGTATTCTTTTCATGCTATTGAAGAAAACAAAGAATTCTTAAATTATTTTATTCGTTATAAAAGTTTTCAGTTGTCTAAAATAAGCAAATTTTTAACCCTTGAATAGTGTAAAGATATCACTGAATTGCATGCTGGAAAAAATACAAACTGTTGTTAAACTTTAAAATCAATAAAATTATTGAGCTATTAATTTTAAAAAAAGAATGGGGGAGTAAACTAAATTGATTGCAGCAAATTTCAGTTGCCAATGAAGTTCAATTTTAGGAAGTTTCAAAAACCTCAAGAAACAGTTTTCATCAGTGAATTTTAAATAAAATGGCTTTCAGAGAAGAGACTAGTGTCTCGAGATAGAGCCCTTCATAGCTCGGCTCCAGATGGGAATTCTAACGCATGCTCGTTGAGTAAGAGATTTTAGCTGAGATTCAACGGGTTGACAATGTAAATAATGCGATAAATTTATCTGGCTTGAAAGTGTGCTTTGTTTACATATCCGTTATCCTTTCAAAAAGAGTAACGACTTAGTATTGTTATATTTTTAAAAAACATTCACAAAGTATTCGTTGATTAATTCATCGTGATTGTGAATATAAATTCTATGTATTGTTAGAACAGTGGATTATTTTTTATTCTTAGATAAACCAACAAAATGTATAAAAAGTTATGAATTTTTAATACTGATTAGTGGATAAATTCGTAATTTACTAATGTTTATAAATACCGTAGCTGCTATGTTTATTAAACAGACTTTATGTATAATCTTAATACCTCTTTTGACAGCTATATTCAAAGTAGCTGCTAAGGAAAGAATTTTATGTTTTGAAATATATTATTAAAATACATAGCATTTGAATACATAAATTAATATTTGAAATACATAAATTAAAAAAAATTTCAAACAATTATAAAGCTTAGATTAATTTAGAATATTATATTCCTTTTTATTTAATAGTAATAAATTGATTTTTCGGCAAAATTCATAGTAAGAAGCTTATTATTTAGATCGCTGTATTCTTCATTTATAAAAACTAAAATCTTATTTTTTCAAATAAAGTTCAACTCTCCAACTACAGAAGTTTAATTTACTGCAAGATTGTGTTTTATCTTAGTAC
Source organism: Latrodectus geometricus (assembly GCA_026290005.1). Classification (NCBI taxonomy): domain Eukaryota; kingdom Metazoa; phylum Arthropoda; class Arachnida; order Araneae; family Theridiidae; genus Latrodectus; species Latrodectus geometricus. Next base: position 205,499 of record JAPDSC010026891.1, read on the forward strand.
AATTTTTAAATTAAAAAATAGACGATGTACACATTAAATAACATAATGTTTTAATTTTAAAGATTTTTTTTAATTGAAATTTATAATGCATCCAAAGCTTGTTAAATCATACATGCAAAAAAAAAAATTAATTAAAATTAAGTTTTAAAGAAATTACTTGAGATAAATAATTATAAACCAGACACATATAAAATATTGTTTTGGCGTATAAACATGATAAAGTAAAAAAAAAAAAAAATCTAAAATAATGAAAAATTCGAAATAATGAATTTATTAACCAGGCATAAAATATAGCTTGGTCATAAAAGCATAATGAAGTGATAAAATTTATAAATGTTTTGTTTCATATATTTAGTGAAAAAAAGTTGATGTAATTTTACCTTGACTTTTATACACAGGATATTTTATTCTCATTTTTGTTTATAATCTATTTAAATACAGAAATCAGAAGGAAATGTGATCCTTCTTTTTTATTGATAGCACGTAAAAAATATTGGAAAAAATACATGACACAAAGTTTATAATATCTTTATTAAAATACAGAAATAAGAAGGAAATATAATAATTGCAATCATTCATTTTTTTTTTTTTTTTTTAATAAGTAACCGGTAAGATGTCGCAGTGGGCAGCGAAATTCATTTCTCTGATAGAGCCCCGAAACTCGGCTCCATAGTTAAGCAAACAGGGTTGCTAAAACTAAATGTTCACATTGTATACCGCCAAATTATTACCACCACTTTCTTCAAGTGCGCATGTGTTAGAATTCCCATCTGGAGCCCGGCTATGGGCTCTATCTCGAGACACTAGTAGAGAAGAGCGCTCTTAGGAATGATTTGTTGTAGCAGTGAGTTTTTATAAACAAAATCCATATTTAGTATGAATATTGGTGTTTGACTGACTTAAAACATGGGCTGTTCTGTTTTGAAAGTTTTATTAAATTATATGTAGTTAATTAAAATCATAAAATGAGTTCTGATTTGAAGAACAGCTTTATGTGTTTTTTTCTCCCCCTTTCAAATTGCTTTTATATGCATAACTGTGGGGGTAGAGAAATTATATGTAAGGCAAAATCCCTACCTTTAAACATTTCTGATGCGTAATTGAAAAAAAGATATTTGTTATTCTTTTCTGAATTTTGTCAAATTTGTATCGTGGTTTTTGTTCACTGCAGCGAATGTTTTTACGGTTTCTTCAATGCACCGCCAATCTGAAATGCATTGAAACGCGGATGAAAGAAATCCTGACTTCAGTGCTTATTAACTTCGCAATAAACAGGCTCGAAAACGAAATTTTCAAGTTTTATACTCTATTCGAAATTCTTTGTTGTCAGCTAATCTATTTGTGTAACATTATTTCGTGATGCAAAGGAGCGCTGTGAACAACAAAGCTAAGTAATTGATAAATATCGATATTTTTTTCTAATCACTATTTTTACCTTGAAAGTGAAGTACGCGTTTTCTTCTAAAAGTCGTGACCTGCAAAAGCTATTAGTTGTATAAATTTGAAAAATTGTTTCTACCCCTTATATAGAGAACGGGTATATTTATATCTGAATTTATTGTCGGTTAAGTTGATTTTGGAAACCATGACATTTAGTATAGATAAAAGATTTCGGTGTTTATGCTATACCATAAGAAGGATGGCGAAATTTGGGTCAATATACCAAATGAAGTTTTAACAGTTGCATTTTCCGTTCTTATTTCATATGAAGGACTCCACAATAATGATTCCGTTTAGAAATCACATTCAAAATGAATCTTAAATGGAAAAAATTCCAAGCATATTGTAAATTCGAGAGCAATCAAAAAAACGAATGATTACCTATATTTATAAAGACTTTTTTAATTGAGATAAATAAATAGAAACCTTACCAAAAAATCGGGTTTCTATTTTTTTTTTTTTTTTTTAAAAAAACGAATTTTGGGTAGAAGCAAAAACTTTCAAATATGATTGTATGACCCCAAGATTGCAACCTGTAATTTAATGGATCAGTGTTTTAAAAATAAGTTGATACATTGTATATTACAATTAATAATTTCAAACTGGTTCTCCAAGAAAATTACGCATAAAAAATACTTTAAATATCGCTAGTCATGTTTTATTTATTTTATGAAGCATGCCTAACAATTTATTCTATTGTTAGCTTAGGCTTGATAAAATTAAAACTCAAAAATGAAACTCAATCTTTGTATGAAATTATTTTAAATAACTATTTTTAATATTTCAGATATTCGAGTTCAATTTAGCACCATTAGTTTGCAAGGAAAGTATTACTATTTAGAAATTATCAAAATGCTGAGTAAACATTCTTAATTTTATCATTTTTAAATTTCGTACTGAGATTTAGTAAATTTGGTTTAGTAGTTGGTTGTGTGGTTGAAGGGTACGTATTATTATATACCTAATTATTCCAGATGTTTTAAGTTAAATCATCTAGAATAATTACCAGGAGGTTTTGGCAACTTGTTATAGTAAATAATGAAAAAAAGTAATATGCAATACAATTTATATATGAGTTTTATAATTAAACATTTAGTTCGCATTGATATTCAAAACCTGTTCCCCCCCCCCAAAGTTTGGTGAGGTGAATTTTAGTTTTCAACTGCTTGTATAAATTTAAATGTGAGAGAAAAATATTTACACTATGTCACAAAAATATATATGTATATATGCATCCATGCGAAATCGAGTAATAATCACGAAACACGGCAGGAACGTAATCTGATAAGAGATATGGAAATGATTTAAATTTTGACGCCGGATGAACGCTATGAGATGCACATGTGGGAGAGGTAAAGGATTGTTCTTGCCGCAGGGCTATGCATATTAATCTGTCGACTTGGACGCTATTGTGACTAGAGATGATTTTGAGACGCGTAAGGCAGGCCGCAAATTCGGTAGACCATCCAATTGAGACACTCGGGTCGTGACGTAGCTAAACGTTATCTAATGTCATGGATATTTTAAACCAATGAGAATTTATTTGCATTCCATTTGTTTAACATTTATTTTTCTCTTGTTTTGAGTATTGAATTTCTATTAATAAAATGGATAGTATATTAATAATTTTTGCTGCAACTACTGTTATCGTGTGTGCTGCTAAATATAAATAATTTATTGCTAATATATTCTATATAGGATTAAGGTTAAAAGTTGCTTATTCTTATAAGTATATATAAACTACATGATTTACTAATAACTATCATGCGAAATTGTTTTTTTACATTGCTTAAAAATAATTAAAGAAGAATATAAACATAAATAAAGAGCAGAGAGAAATTTTCTTAAATTAATTGTTTTTATTGGTCAATATTAAATAGAATATTTAAATTACTTGGTGTAACAAGGTTCACACAACTCCTTAAATTCAAAAAAAAAAAAAATTAAGGGCGTTTGAAACTCCTGGAATTTTTTCTTATCTTGATGCAAATATTTTTTTCTAGAAAATATTTTAACTTTTTAGAATTTTTTTGTTTTAATATTTTCTATGAAATTGTCCAGAAACCTAATTAAGTATTAGAATTTAACATTACCACTAGATGGTTGTACGATCAATCTTAGACTTTTTGTATACTTAACTGTTAAAAGATCTAGTTCAGCCGCAATAATTTCATAATAATCTGGTTTAGTAGTACAGTAAGATGCCGCTTCACGCTTAGCGCTCTTTTATTTCATGCCGGGGATTCCCCGAAATTGTGCGCAGCTCTAGGTTTCCAAATAATATATCCGAAACTGTGATTCTTATTAGGTGCGGTGCTGTACGGACGCAATTTTATCATTTGAAGCATTTGTTGACACTATTGCAAGTATAAATTTGTATAATACTATAATGATTAATACAGTGACAAATATTATGATCTTTAGTTTTTATCATGGATGCTAATAAAAAACAAGGTAAGAAAGCAACCAGAAAGATCATTTCACCGGAAACTAAAATGCAAGCAGGGCCGGCGCTAGCAGCTTCGCCGCCCCGGGCAAAGAGGTAAAATGCCGCCCCATATAACAAAAATTATAAGAGATAACCTAAGCCCTTTCCATGATTAATGGTAAAATAAAGCGAGTAAAAAAATTTCAATCATCAGCAATGTTGAAGTTTTGATTTGCAAAAAAATACTAATTTATTTATTTATGTTTTTGGCACTAAATTAAAATTAGGGTTGCGGAGAAAAAAAGAAAGAGTCATTTCTGGTGCATAATTATAATAAACAAAACAGATATTTAAAAAAAATAAAACAAATTATAAAACCACTAAATATTAAAACTTTATTACGTATTAAAAATACATTTAATACGAGAGGTGAAATTAAAAGTGTTTTTTTCTCACTTTTAATTCTGAAAATTGTTTTATGATTTCTTTAACATTAATTTTTTCGGCCAGGTCATGTTCGACGGCTATTGTTGTTAAGCCGTTTAGTCGATCCTCGGTAGTTGTGGAGCGTAAAAATTTTTTTAATTAATTTTAATTTGGAGAAACTCCTTTCTCCACTTGCCACACTTATTGGGAGAGCCAGCAATATTCTTAAAACTGTACCAAGATTGGGAGCAAAATCCAGGTTCGATATAAATTTTAAAATCTCAACTGGACTTTCTTTTTTGTTTAGCAAAGCCAAAACAGCTACTATCTCGTCTGCCAAGTCAAGCGCGTTTATATCGTATGAATTTCCATTAGTCAACACCTGTTTCTAAATCTTTACAATACTTTATAATGTCGTTGAGGAATATCTTTTAAATCAGAAATTTTGTATAAAAGTTGGAAATAGTTGCTGTGGGTACTGATCAAATCAAACCTGGTTTCAAGTTCATTGATTGCTTTATCTAATGTGAAAAAATAAAATTCTGCCTTATATTTCAAAACAGGATCTTCTATTGGATCATCTTTTGCCTCATAGTCGAAATTAACATTCCTTCTTCGAACTCTGACGTGGCTGGGTGAGCTCAAAATTAGCTGGTATGTCAATTTCGTCTGCGAGTTCTCGAGCATCGCAAAGCATTTCACAAGCTCTGTCCTATCTAAGATCCTTTAAAAAATCATTACAATTTTTTAAGAGCTCCATAGCAGATGGTAAATCATAGTCTTTCGTCTGCAAGAGCTTACTTATAGGATTGATACAATTTAAGATTTAATATTGCAAATTACAATGCAGCATAAGAATTTAAATTGTTTAACACAACTTAATAGTCCAGAAGCCTCAACTCTTGTAGAGTTGTCAACCTCCGAGTTATTACAAACAGCAAGTAAAGCCTCGTATATCCCTCCTAATTGATACCTTAGTGGTTTTAATGCATCTATTCGGCTTTCCGAACGAGTATCACTTAGAGGTTTCAAAGTAAGTCCGGAAACATATTTTAATAATATGGTCCATCGAAAAGTTGATGAGGAAAAAAACAGATATATTTTTTGGACTATATTAAAAAAATTGGCGGCTTCGAAGGATTCTTTTACCACGTCATTAACTACCAAGTTTAATGAGTGGCTGCTACATGGAAGGTAAAATGCTCTTGGATTTAACGCATTTATTCTAGATTGTACTCCCGATTTACTGCCTCTCATGTTGGCCCCATTATCGTAAGCCTGTCCCCTCATATCCTGCAAATTCAATCCCAATGTTTCAAGTCTTTTAAGTTTTAGAGCTGAAAATCCATATCCAGTCGATCTTTCAACCGGAAGAAAGCCTAAAAAGCTTTCATTAATTTTAATGGAAACCTCCTTGGGATTGGACTTGTCAATGGATCTATGGACCTTACTAAAACTGTCATTTGCTCGATCTTGCTGATATCAGGAGTGCAATCTAGAATTATTGAATAATATTTAGCTTTTTTAAGATCAGTAATAATATGAGATGTTATATTTTCAGCTAAAAGAATAATCAATTCATTTTGAGTTTCTTTTCCGAGATAGTGCACTTTAGCTTCTTTTTTAAACTCTGCGGATATGCTCTTCCATTACTGGATAAAACTGAGCAAGTAATTGAATTATTTGTAAAAATTTACCGTTACCGAAATCGTAAAGTTTGTCACTTGTACCTCGGAGGGCTAAACAATTTTTAGCAAGCATTTTTATTGTTGGAACAATTCGTAGAAGCACCTTGCCCCAATAATTTATTTCTGCGGTAATAAGTCTTTGTGAATGACTGTCAATCGTTTTAGAGTACTGTATTCTATGACTTAATTCAATCCAAGACTTTTGACTTTCGATATGTTTATTAGAGGTTACATTTTGATTTAAAGTCTTAGCGAGGTGCTTCCAATCTATAAAACCTCAATAAAAAGGGAACTTAAAGTAGAACCAATAAGTTTGCAACAAAAACAATAAACACAGTCTTTAGTAGTTGAATAAACTAACCAGTTACGCATGACTTTTTCACCATTTTTCATATTTCTCAAATAATGAAGAGCGCTAAATCTTCGACCGTCATGTCAAAAATTTTGTTCGCCCTGTATCTTCGAAAGAAATTTTTGCTGTATGTTTAAAAAACACACTGTATATATACAGGGTGTTAGGGGTTTGATTCCAAATATCTTAATGCATAAAAATATGAATTTAAAAAAAAAAAGTTTAGTATATCATGGGTCAAAACTCAATTATTTTAAAAAGAGAAAATGTTAAAAGTTTGAGAAATTTAATTTAAGGGCCAATTTGCCGCCCCCTAAGGTTACCGCCCCGGGCAGGGGCCCGGCTTGCCCACCCCTAGCGCCGGCCCTGATGCAAGTAACTAGAAGATAAGATTCTGGTGAACGTCAATCTCAAATTAATGCTGTATTGAATTTAGCAACTTCAACAATAAGGACAATTCTTAAAAATAAAGAAAAAATACTGTCATCGGCAACTGCAAATAGAATTACCCGTTCAAGAAATAACATTATAGAGGAAATGAAAAAACGATTGCCTATAGTGATTGACGACGAAATTGAACGCAATATGCCATTAAGCCACTCTATCATAATGGAAAAAGCTAAAAGAATTCATTTACATTTAGGCTGAGGCAAATGACATAAGTGAAACTTTCATTGCTAATCGAGGACGGTTTAATTGATTTAAACATCGAAATAATCTTCACAACATAAAGATTACAAGAGAAGAAGCAAGTGGTGATATTGAAAGCAGCGGCTGAATTCCCAGCGACATTAAAATCTATAATTGAACAAGGAAACCATCCTCCAGAATTGGTTTTTAATGTTGATAAAACAGGCCTGTTTTGGAAAAAATAATGCCAAAACGAACATTTCTATCACGTAAAGAGAAACTAGCAATAGGATTTAAAGCTGCAAAAGATCACTTAACACATCTATTGGGTAGTAACGCAAGCGGACTTCCCATAGGGTTGTAAAGTATTTTTGGCAGCGCTTCAGAAAAATCATATTTAATGAAATTTCCCATTTAGTTTCCGTTTTATTTGTTAAAATGTCATAAATAAATAATACAATAATCCACTGAAGTATACAAAGATAGGTCTTATTTGTGGCAAGTTATGAGCACTATACAAATCAAATAAAGATACATGGTATAAAAAATTATAAGACATTTATAAAAAAAATTGATGAAAATTTGCTACAATGAACGAAATGAAAGGGCATTAGATATATGTTTACTATATAAGTTCATACAATGAAGTATTGCTAAAAAATATTGCAAATATTTTTTTAGCATTATATAAACAATATATAATGTGTGTGTGAATGCTTATAAAACTTTTATTTCCTATGTATTAAGACATAATTCAATTAATGAATTGCATTAAATTTTTCCATTTAATTTAAATGATTGTATCTTACTTTGTTTTAATTAAGTGAGAAAAATATACGAACATTTTTTAAAATTTAATTTATTCAATCCAATTTAGATTTTTTAATCTCTTATAAACAATAGTTATAGTTTAATAAAGCAATAAATGATTTTAAGAATTACCTCAAGTATTCTTTGTGGAGAACTTTTATAATTGACTCATGTTTTCCATATTTTTTGTACCAAAGATTGAGGATAAATAACTGTCGATAATTTTAAATTTTCATACGTTCTACCTTTTGCCAATATGCTCAAAGTCCCATTCAAATGATCATGACGTCTTAAAGAATGTATGAATGCCTCCTTTTTTATAATTAAAAGTGTTAATTTATCCAATAAACTTCTTGCAATTCTTCATTCATTTTAATATAGTTGAAGAAATTTTTATTTTCAGAATGTATCTCTTTAATCACAAATTAAGTGAAAAAGATTTTTATTGCAGCAACCAATTTTTGCATATTTTCATTTCCTATTGTTTGTTTTATTTTTAACTTCACCACAATCCAGAGCAACAGACAGGAATATTTCTGTACTTAATTCACTCATGTTAAAGTAATAGTACTTTAAAATATATATATATATATATATATAGCTATATATATATTTCTGACATATAAGAATGAAGTAAAATATATTATAAAAACTTTGCTACATAAATTAACAAGAAATTAATGAATATATATATAATTAAAGAGCCAATAAATACTAAATAGACTTGCAAGTACATCAAGACATACAACGAGCTGAATATTTCTCTTTTTATTTATGAAACTTTTGGCGATTTTTATTTTGTGTGCATTATATGCTAAAAGCAACAAATGTTAAAAAGTGACATCCTTCCACTTCTAGTTGTTCTTCTACTATTCTGGCAAACAGAATTTGAAATGACAAGACTGTCAGGAATGTGTTTAATTATTTTCTAATCCCTTAACAAACTCAAAATTCATACATTTTATTAAAATTTGCTTTTGTTGAGATGTATTTCGAGTTAAATCATTAAAATTATGGAGATATTCGATTATTATTTTAAATGAATGTAAGGTTATTACACATACAATTTCAATGAAGAGACGCTAGCTAATCAAAAACTTAATAAAATTTTAATATAAAAGAATTGTTGATGTCACATGGAACTCCAATGCTGTAGTGCACCCAGCACAGTTGGAGCAAGAATGATGTTAACGACTAGAGGTGTTCTTTGGGCCCATGCACTTGTGTCTGCAGTTACGAGGAAAATTGTGTGTATGCTCGCAGGTTGCGATGTGTTCTTAAAAACGACTGAGTTCGAGACTATAAAAAGGATAACAAACAGAATATAGTACGATGATGTCGATGTATGAGTATAATTTTGTCATTCTTTTTTGAATAAAATAATTATAACATTCCGGCTGCTTCAATGAACATTACTATAAAATACACTTAAATAAATTGGAGACGAAAATATACAAAAATATCATGGGTGCAGAACAATTTTCAGCTTTATTTAAGGTAATTACAACTAGTAATGACGACTTACTGATCTTATTTTGAAATAAGAACGGAGTAAGGATATTCCAGATCATGAAGAAAAGGTACGATAATATTTTTTTTTATCAAATTTTGAATTTTTTAATTCTTCAACAGAAATATTTTTGTAGTATACATAAAGATTTCAAAATTATTTACAAATCAAAAACGTTATCGAAGATAAAGAGGTGTGTGCTAAAATATTACTGAACAGCGTTGGATCTGAACATTATAATTTGTTGTGTTCTTTAATTGTACCTAAACTTCTTAATGTTTTATCGTATGATGAAATGATTTCTGTTTTTGAAAAGCATTTATATCCTAAGCCTATTGTTACTATCGAACAACGCAGATTTCTATCCCGATTTCAAAACGAAAACGAAACTGTTTCTGCTTATGTTGCAGCACTTCGAAAATTTACTTCAACTTGTGATTTTAATTGTGAATGTGAAAAATCTGTTGCTAATTTATTTTCAAGATCACATTTTATTTGAGGACTAAAAGGTGACTTTATTCGAGAGAAACTTTTAAAGGTTTCGGATTTAGCATTTGATGTAGCTGTTGAACAAGCTTTAGCTTTAGAAGCTTCAAAAATAGACAACCGTGAATTATCGAAACACAATTTCAGGGGAAAAAATCAGACGAAATTAGTAGAATTTTAAGAACTCGAAGTATTTTTTAAAACAAATCACTCAAATGTTATAAAGCGAGATATTTCTTGAAAACGAAACAAGTCAAATTCTCGTCATAGATTTTCTTTAACACTAAATTTTAATGAGCTTGGTATTTATAATACATGATTTCAATGTGGATGTTCAAACACCTTTCTCGAGAAAGTCGTGCTGACATAAAAAAAAAATTGTACTGTACACTTTGTAAACGAAAGGGACACGTTCAAAAAGTGTTTTTATCAACATTGCTGAAAAATAAAAAGGCCAGTGAAATTCAATCTGTTGAAAAAGATGAATATGTTACAAATATTGATGCAGTTAATATTTTTTCTAACAGGACAAAAGTTGTTGATATTTTCAAATTTGCCGCTGACTCTGAAAAATTCTGTGTTAATGTACAGATAGATGGAAAAATACAAAAATTTGATGTCGATTCCGGAGCAGGATTTTCACTTTTTCCTAAACAAGCTTTCGATTTATTAAATTTAACAAAGGTTTTACAGCCTAGTAACGTGAAGTTTTGATCGCAGAATTTTCGAACCATTAAGTTTAGTCAAAGTTTTAGTCAAATATAAAAATCTCACAAGCACACAGAAACTTTATATATAGTTCTGTGGCCCTTGATTTAAGGAACCAATGGGGTGAGGGTAATGAAATACATCCACC
>JAPDSC010026891.1:221124-235964 GCA_026290005.1 Latrodectus geometricus
TCAGGTTAGGAGCACACGTTTTAGCGTGTGTACAGATCCGGACCTTGGCTTCTACTACTGAAGTTTCCCACTCTTGCCACTTGGTGGCGTGGTAGTGTCACTGTTGTTGAAGTAGTTGTACAAGAGCGGTTACAGTTCTAGATATGTTTACACCAGTGTTAAGAAGAACAGGGATTGTACATTTAAAAATAAATTTATCTAATATCGATAAATGTAATCAAGCTGAAGAAGTTCAAATAAATACTATTCAATATTTAGTCAATATTTCTAATATTGTTGATGACATTATAAAACAATTTCGTATTGTGTTTAAAGAAAAGTGGGAAAAAGTACCTGATTTCCCGTACTCATGAAAACTCCGAGAAAATTGGAAACCTGTAATTTTAAAAGCTAGAGAAGTACCTTTTGCTTTACGGGAGAAAGTTGACGAAGAACTTAAAATACTTGAACAAGATCAAATAATTACAAAAGCAGATTGTAGCGACTGAGATTCACCTCTTATTGTTATACCCAAGCCTGATGGTCTATTATGTGTTGACTATATATAAAGTAACTGTAAGCCTTTAATTACAAGCTGTACATTATCCAATCCCAAACATAGATAAAATATTGAACAGTCTTCGAAACTCTAAATTATTCTGCACTCTAGACTTATTCAAAGCATATTTACACGTAGTGGATGATGACGAAAGCAAAGTAATGCAGATTATATCTACATCCACGAACTTTCCAAATAAATCGTTTATCTTTGGGCATCAAATCTGTTCCTAGTGAATTCTACAGGAAACTAGATCAAATAATAAGGGGTCTTCCAGGTGTATCTACATACTTTGATGATATTATAGTTCATGGAGAAACTTTTTCAGAATGCCTTGATCATCTGATCGAATGCTTGAAATGTCTTCAAAAATACAATTTGCATGTAAATAGTTCAAAATGTCATTTTTTCAAAGACAAAATTTCATATTTAGGCTATGTAATTCAACAAAATGAAATATCAAAATTTCCAACGAAGCAGAAGCCATTGTTCAAGCTCCTCGACCGAAAAATATCGAAGAATTGAAACGTTTCTTAGAAAGGGTTACCTATTACTTTAATTTCTCCCAAATGCAATGCTTCGTCTCTGACTTATTCTTTAAGACGACTTCTAAAAAAAAAAAAATAAAAAATTCCACTGGTCTTCTAACTGTGAATCTGCCTTCACTAAATTAAAAAAAAAAAGAGAGATTTCTAGCGATAGGGTTTTGATGCCATATAATCCAAATTTACCCATTGTAGTTGCTTGTGACGCCAGCCCAACAGGCATCGCTGGACTTTTATGCAACATAGTAAATGGTATCGAGAAACCAGTAGTCTTTACATCTAGATCCCTAACAATTTCTAAACAAAATTACAGTCAACTAGATCGTGAAACATTGTCCATCAAATTTACAATTCAAAAGTTTCATAACTACATCTATGCATGGTAGAGAATTTACATTAATAACTGATAACCGCCCGTCATAAAGAATTTTTCATCACGATAGTAAAATACCTTCTATGACATCATCCCGATTACTAAGATAGGAAGCATTTCTTGGCGAATATAATTATAAAGTTCAACATAGAAAAAATGAAGAAAATCAGAATGTCGATTACCTCTCAAGAGCATCACTAAAATTAAAAGATCCATACATCTTACAAGACGATGATATTTTGCACTGCCAGACAGTTAACCAAACTTCAATTTCTTCCATTACGTTTGAGACAGTTTCTAAAGAGACAGCAAATAATCCAGAATTGTTTTAAAACAAGAACTTTCCTCAGGTAACAAATATGATTATTCATTACAAGATGGAGTATTTTCTAAATGACATAGAGTGTACATTCCTAAGAAACTTCAAATAGAGGTATTAAAAGAACTTCACACACACACATTTATGAATAGTCAAAATGAAGAATCTACCCCGAAAATATTGTTAATGGAAAAACATTGATAGAGATATAGAGCTATTAGTTCGAGAATGTAAAAACTGTACAGGAGTAAAAGATAATCCTAAAAACATATCAAATCATCGTTGGGAAAAGCCATTATTAAATTTTGAACGAATACATATTGACTATGCTGGGCCTTTTTTAGGATATATGTTTTTGGTAGTTATGGATGCAATCAAAATGGCTTAAAGTTAAAATTGAAGAAAGTTCTCTCTCAGCTATTTCAACAATAAGACTATAAAAAGATATTTTTAGTGTACATGGATTGCCTCAAGTCCTTGTATCTGACAACGTATCTATAGTTACATGTACCGAATTTACAGAATTTTGTAAGGAAAATGCAATTATTCATAAGACAACAGCTCCAAGTCATTTTGCTACTAATGGGTTAGCTGCAAGGTGACTTGCAGATAATGTAAAAACCCTTAAAGAGAAATTAAAGTCAATATCAAATGAAAAGATCTCATTAAGGAAAAGAAGGTAAGAGAAATTTTATTTCATTATCAAGCCATTACAATCCGGAAAAACTCCTTCAGAATTGTATCTTGGACATAAATTCGAATTAAACTAGATTTATTACATCTACCAAGCAAGGGATTCAAATACACATATTTCACCCACTATTCACCACACACAGAATTTTAAGTGTGGGAGATCATGTACAATCACGTTTTTATGCCAACAATAATCAATCATGGAAATATGGCATCGTTAAACAGCGAACTGGTAAATTAATCTGTTTAATAAAACTCGATGACGAAAAAACCATAAAAACACACACCAATCAATTGAGGAAAAATGAAATTCCTAAAATTCCAAGAGTTACATTTTCCCCAAAACCTGATGTCATTTATTCCAGGAAATTGATTCCTACTGGAAATCATTTTGATTCCATGCCACTAGAAGTTCGAATTGTGAACAATTATGGTAAGCGAGTGTTTGGTGTTTCTAATGGTTCCGGTGCGTACGAAATTCTCCTATTTGAAGATCAGTAAAGATATGACAACCACCACGTTATCTATCGGACTACGTAATTTAAGTGTGGAAGAATGCGGTATTCTTAAAAACGAGTGCTAAGCAAAACACTCTGAGTTCGAGACTATAAGAATGTTTACAAATAGAACAGTTTGATAATTTAGATAAATGTTTGTGTGTATAATTGTGTTGTCCCTTTTTGAATAAAGTAATTATAGCATTCCGGCTGCTTCAATCAAAATTACTATAAAATACACTATACGATGACACCACAGTATTCTTCCTCCAACGACCACAAGAGAGAGAAGGAAATAAAATTACTGGTATCATGTTTTAAATCTGACACGTCGTCCTGAACACGTTGTTTGCACAAGAGGCATCATAAGGACAGGTGAAGTGGAATCATAAGTCTTTGATTTTTTTCTCTATGCTGCTACGGGATGGATAATTGTTGCATAGAACCTGAAGATGATGAGTGGAAAAAATCAGAAGCTTCCACGAAGGCAGGTTTAAGTCTGTGGTACTGATAAGAGTTTGCTTACCATTCAAGTTGATGGTGAAAGTCTTTTTGCCTCAGTGTATTACACAAAAAAGACCATTATACGGTTTTTTAGAGGTTGTTTCACTGCATCATGTCGCACAAACACATGCGTATATGTCGATGGACAAAAACATTTGGCATAGCATTATCAGAAGTTAGAGTTGGTTTCAGTGTATTCATGGTGTTTCGAAGTCTGTAAAAATTCGTGTTGTTGTACGTCAATTTTTGGGTTGTTGATGAGCATACCAGGTAGGCATAGGGGTGCATTATAAAAAAGTTCAGCACAAGTGAGGTCAAGGTCTACTTTAAATGAAGACCGAAGTCCAAGGAAGATGATGGGTAGTGAGTTCGTCCATTTAAACTCATGACATCGTAATGCTTGTTTTAGAGTGCAAGGAAATTACTCAACCAAATTATTGGGTGGTATGGTGTCTTTCAGTTTTGCTGAATACCGAGTATCTTGTTAAGGATGGAAAATATATTGCTCTATAATCTTCCCTAATTTGTAGTTATGACAGTGGGAATACTAAATCATGAAATCCAGTTTTCAGCAAAAGCTTTTGATATTGTATTGTTAGAAATGTCAGTTATAGGAATTGCTTCAGACCTATTTGTGAGGTGATCTATGTAAGTTGGCAAGCACTGGAAACCGTCTGAATGTGATAGAGGTTCAATAATGTCAATATGTACATAGCTGAAGCGTTCCGAGTGTATGTTAAATGACTGGAACGGGCTGTTTGTGTGTCTGTGAATCTTAGATTTTCGACAGTCTACGCAGGTATGTGTCCATTCAGCAGCGTCTTTCAATATATTGGGCCAAACAAAACGCTGTTGTAACTTGCGTGAAGCACGAATGCCAGGATGTGACAGTGTGTGCAAGTTCATGAAAATGTCACGCCGAAACTTACCTTGAATATATGGACGAATACATGATACCTGTACATTAGAATACCAAAATATTCTGGGGCCAGCTGCATGGGCTGCTGGTTAAGTTTATCGGAAGTGCTTGAAATTCTGCAGTTCAGCATTCTGACGCAATGGCGCAATGGCGGCAAAACCTGCTGGTGAAGAGAGTGTTATTTCTCCAATGAGTGACAAAGTAACAGTAACAGTGTTCCGCGTGATTTCAATGAGTCTAATGTCGGTGGAAAATGGGCCAATGAAGAAGAGAGGTCGCAGTTGTCATGGGGAAGCTTTTTCAAAATTTTGCTGAAATGTGAACGTGAGTGGTTTATGGTTGGTGTAGATGGTGAACTATCAGCATGTACCTAAAATGTTTTACATTCCCGTAAATAACCAACAATTCACGATCGTGCGTGCTGTATCTCTTTTCAGTAAAAAACAGCTTTCTCGAGAAAAAAGGGAGAGGTTTAAAGTCCTTAGGAGTAAATGTATGCAAAATGACTCCAATAGCCATCAGACGCGTCAACAATAAGGGTCAATTGTTGAGTAGAGTCTGCGAAGTTTATGCATTTGCCAAATTGGTTTAACATTTATCGAAGCAATAGTAGCAGACTCAGTCCACTTAATTTGCTTTTATCGTTCTTTTTTTATTTTACGATACTCATATAAAGGTATTTGTGTAGTTGCGGCATTAAAAGGAAATCTTCTGTAAAAATTTAACACAGTGAGGAAACGTCTAAAATCATCAATTGTTTGAAGTGTAGGGAATTCGGTGATAACACGAGCTTTTTCATGGAGAGGTTTGGCACCTTCCAGATTATGAGGTATCCAAGGATATGAATAGAAGATTTTCCTGTAACACATTTTGAAGGGTTAAGTTTTAGACCGTGTTCTGCTAGGTGGCTGAAAACTTGTTGTAAATGTTTTTATGCTCTGCAGGATTGGTAGAGGTGACCCGGACATTGTCACAACATGGCGCACAACAATCAAATGTAGACAAAACTTGATAGATGCATCGTAGATATATTTCATCTGCATTGTGTAAGCCAAATGGCATAAAAACATTTTCAAAGAGGTCAAAAAGCGTAGCAACCAAGTTTTTTGGTATATCAGATGAGTTAACGGGTATTTAGAGGTATGCTCATGTCAAGTCGAGAGTGAAAAACATTGATTTGTTATAGAGAGTTGGTATGCAATCCTGGATGTGCGAGACAGGATATCTGTTAGAAATAGAGACAGAATAGGAATATCTGTAATAGTCTCGTTAGCACTATTCACCATTAGAATTTTTTACTAAATTTAAAGAGCTTAACCAAAGACTTCTAGAAGAGCGGATGATGTATAATGCCATCATAAATTCAAATCCCTTGAGTGCAGCTTTAAGCATTTTTGATGACAAAGGACTAGATTTTGAAAACACAAGTGATCCAATAGTCTCTATATAGTTGTAGATTTTTGCAACTTCAGTTTGTTTGGGAAGGACTTATGAGATCAGGAAACTGACCAATAGTTCTGTCAAATTCAGAATCACCTTGTAAAATGGAAATGTTAGGTGTAACCGAATTAATGCTTAGAATGCTTCCATGGGAGGCCAGTTTGTTCTCGGAATCAATAAGGCATCCGTTCTTCATATCAACCAGATGGTAGAAGTGTTTCAAAAAAATCAATATCAATAATTCGTTGTTTTACTTCAGCAATTAGAAATGACCATCTAAAAAAACGTCATAAGTTTAAATCAAGTTTTAATAGTTTTGTGTCAAAAGTAGCAATTTTAGTAGCAAAAATAAGTAACTCAGTAGATGATCGTGAATGTGGAGCCTTATGATTTCTGTAGAACTGAAAAATCGCAACCAGAATTGATTAAAAATTTATGTTTGCCTATTTTGGCGGCCAACATAATGCGTTCAATTTAGTGGTCACGGTTTTGACCTTAAGGCGATCGCCCATTTAATTTTCCTAGGAGAAGATACAAGAGGATTTTACCTCTTCTAGAGTGTTTACCAACGCTTGTGTGATAAAAGCAAGTACCATTTTCCAGTTCTTTATTGTTTTCAGAACGATAACGGGATAAGTATCGTTTGAAACTGATATTCCTACTTCTGCTACGATAATGGCGTGGTGTTCTTAGCTCGCTTACTATTGTTGCAAGATGAGTAACTTTCTGTTCCAGGTGGGGGATTCTGTAATCGGGGGCAAGGTTTTTTTTGAACTAAACTTTTTTCCGAGTCGTTTGTTAAGTCCTTGATTTTGTTCACCACCGCCGAGAGACCATTTATATCTCCACTCAAGGCAGATAATATGATCTGAGAACCACAGAGAAGCCCATTCAACTATGAAGATTTCAACGAGGGCTCGTCTTCAATGCCTGCAGCAAAAGTGCGCATACGAGTAAGTAATTGAGAAGGACGCTAGTCTCCAAGCTCCAAACCTTGCAAAAGGTTTCTAATTTTAGAAGCTTCACTCTGGGAGTGTAAATAAATAAATTAAGAGCTTTATATTTTTCAGTGTCAGGCAATTTGAATATGATATCATTGACTGAGTTCAAAATACCTGAGTCAACAGCAGAAATTAAATTTTGTATCGTCGAAAGTAATACCAACTAATGAAAATTGAGACTCAAGGCGTATAAACCGAAGTACTGGATTAGACTTTCTAAACGGCAGTGGTTCTACTATAACACGCGCTAACTAGGAAATTTTGGACGTGTTAGAGGAATTTTCGTGTGGGATAGACATGTGTATAAATAACAGTTCAACACGTATGAAAAATACAAATGAGTTTAAAAAAAAAAAAAAAAAAAAAAAAAAAAAAAAAAAAAAAAAAAAAAAACCGTTTATCTAGCTACAAATAATAATCAGAACAGACTCACACAGTTTAAACTGAATATCCAAACTTACATATAATCTAAAGAAAATTTGCACTTTATGATGAACACAAACCTGCTCACATAATAACATTTTAGCAATCAACGTAGCATAGCAAATCGAAACAAGTAACACTTCGCGTTATTTTCGCAGTACGTGTCAAAAAATAATATTTTCTGAATAATTAGATACAATTATGAGATGATAACCAACAAATTTGTGTGCCAACTCAGCTAAGCACACAATTCTGAAGAAATATGACATAATATGCTGGATGGGAATGGTTTCAATGTTCACTGTTGACGTCGAGTTGAGCATTTGAAGCACGTATCACTACACGAGAGTCACTTAGTCACCATTATGGTTATTAACATTATTGTTGTTAACAGACATAGTATTTCAATGAAGAGTTACCAGGTAATCAAAATCTTAATAACATTTTAATATAAAAGAATTCGTGATGTCACATGGAACTGCAGTGCTGAAGCGAAGCAGAACTCCTAATTGCCACTTAGCACGAGTATAGTTGACGAAAGAGTGAGGTTAGGGACTAGGGAGAGAAAAACTATAGGATTCTTCTAGTTAGTGCCCATGCGCGTATGTCCGCAGTTACGAGGGAAATTGCATATCCACTCGTAACTTGTGATGACACCACAAAGTAATTTAATAGGTTTTTGTGTAGCTTATATTTACAACACTTCCGACTAATAACTGAGTATTATTTTTTTCAAAAACTATACATTTTAAAAGAAATATATATTCTACCTCAGTGTTTCCATCTTGACAAGGTGCTCTAGATCTCCGGATGAACAGAAGCTGTTAAATTTCCCTCTTTACCATGAGTCATTGTTCTATTGGCTGTGAAGAGGCTGCATCAAACCCTCAGCTGTTTTTGAGCTTTCTGAATATTTTTGGCCTCGTGGTCTAGTCTTATTAGACCAGGTGCGGGATTAGTCCCACCACTCTCACTGAAGAATTTGTTAGGCAAGAAATATTGCTAAAATAATTACGAAGACTATAGTTATATAATTTTGAGAAGTGATGTGATCTGGAACTATAAGGTTTATTAGATAGGAATTTTAAAATATTTATTTTTTTCTATGCTTTATTATTTAAATATTTGACGAAAGAATGAAAATTTCCAATTCTTGTAAAAGTTGCTAAGAATTTCAAATTATCTTTCCATTTAATTGTTCCATTATTAATATACATGGACCAGTCAGGATTACCTCTACGCCCAGATAAATTGATTGCTGAACACTTTTGATAGAACATTTGCAATTTCCAATAATTACACCAGATTTCCGTTGCATATAATGTTTCCAATTTTTTGACGAGTTCTAAGTGTTTATATTTATAGTATATAAAAATGTCATCTGCATATGTTACAAGTTAATTCTATAGGTAATGGATTCATGAAAATAGGACCTAAATGTAGTAAATAGAATAGGAGGCAATACACTTCCCTGTGGTACACTCCTTGATGAAAAAACTGAGTTTGAAAATGTCCATCTTTTAATTTTCTATATTTCATGAAATTACGAATTCATTTAGTAATTTTGCATGTTATACTCTACTGTAGGTATTCGTATATCAACCTATCAATATAAGTAGAATCATAAGCAGAGTGAATATCCAGTGAAACTGCTATAACAAATTTCTTATGAATTTTTGCTTCATGTAAATCTTAATAGAATTGCGTCATAATTGATGAGGGAAAGTGAATTGCAGTTTAACTGTCTCTGAAAGGTAGAAAACCCAGATGATGTTCTTCAATCATCTCATTATAAGCTAAAAAGTTTGTAATTCTACATGAAAAGATTCCTTAAAATTTTTTATCAGAGACAGAATTTAAAGGAATAGTTCGTTATGAGTTGATTGAGGGACTGGGATTTGCTTGGTTAGTGAATTGGTATGATCATAAATAATTTTCATCAGATAGGAATAGTACAGTGGTCAAAAATATCTTTGAAAACTTGGAATATCAGGTGAGAGGTTACACCATTTAAAGATTAGAATATTTTAGGGGTTATATTATCTTCATCTTGAGTACATATTCTAGTGTACTTGAAAGCTAATTTAAGCTCAGTGATTATAAATTTTTTGTTTATATTCGAAACTCCTGGACCAAAGTATTCAACTGCAAATGGATCATGATGTACTGTGTAGCTGAAATGTACTTCAAAGATCTCCCTTTGGGATTTTGGTGTGTATAAAGCTTGATTATTAAAATTTATTATAAAGTTAGAATTTAGGATATTTCTGTATCTACAATATCCAAATATTCATAGAGTTGAAGAAATGGGATAAAATACAGATATTACTGCATCTTGCAGACTTTATTCCAGTATTTGAGTTTAAAAGATTTTATTTATTTTAGTTTTGCAGAGAAGTTTTTGTACATAATCCAAAAAGGAGTTTTTCAAGTAAGTTTGGTTTTCATTGATATAATTTTTTCTTAGAAATGAGAATTTACTACATAAATTATTCCATCATGGTTTGTATTGCTTCATGTATTTTTAACCAATGCTATTATTATCCATGGCTTATTGTGAAAACTGTCATATGAAGTACTAAACTTTGTTAATTTGATTAGTAATTTCCTTTCATCTACGAATCTTATGTATTCTTGGAATTTAAACAAAGAAATAAACGTCAATACTGACAAGGAAGCACTCACTAAAATGGAGTCTTCTTTGACTGTAATGAAGAATTCTGGAAATGAATTACACGAACAAAAAGAGAGATTTAAAAGAGAAAATTTTTCAGATGGAGAGATGTGTGCAGGAATAAATAAATCCTAAATGCAGAGATTGTGCTCGTTGACCCAATTGATCAATTTTTGTCCCTGAGTAGTGATAATATGCACTCAGATAGTATGTTAGATCCCTGAATGTTTTACCACCCCATAAAGAATTTTTGATATTAAAATTGCCTAAAATTAAGATTTATACCATATATAATTTTGCATACCTCGAAAATCATTATAGTTAATTTTTCCTTTAGGGAATAAATGTTTAAAATAGTATATAAGTCACTCATAGTAATGATTTGCACAATTAAAATTTCAGTACCATTCATGTAATAATTATTCGTATAGATTATTTGAGACGATAAAGATTCAATCTCCAGATCACCATTTCTATCCTCTACATCTTTCCGATAGATCAGGAAACTCCAAATTTTCCAGCCTAAAGGGCATACTGTTTACTCCAGTAAGTTCCAAGGGTTTAAGCCATTTCAATTTTTTTGCCATTACCTATAATTTATAGATTAGTCGCTAAGTATGTACTCTGAGTGAGCGTATGCTTACTAAATTCGCTGCTTCAATTACTAGTGAGTGTATATATATGACCATGACGTCAGATCGTAGTAATCGAGATATAAGAAGCTAGCGGTGCTTAAATAAAATTTTCCAACAATACCAATTCGGGTTTCAACCTAAGCTATCAATAGTACACCAATTATTAAGAATTACTGAAAGTATACATGAGAGATTTAAAATTAAAGAAAATACATGAAGAGTACTTTTAGATATCACGAAAGTATTTGATAAAATTTGGATTAATGGTTTGATTTATAAATTAATTTTTCTAAAATTTCCAAGTAATTTCGTTAAATTTTAATTCAAACCTATTTAAATAATAGAAAATTTCAAGTTAAATATAAAGATACCTTCTCATAAATTAGAAACATTTTTAGAGGAGTATCGCAAGGCAGTAAATTAGGATCCATGTTATTTTTGCTATAGATAAATAACATCCCAAAACAAGCGAAAACAGTCTAGCACTTTTTTGCATACGATACCACCATATCAACTAAAAATAAAAATAAAGAATTAATTGTTAACATCTTAAATGAATACTTAAATAACCTTAGCATTTGGTTTAATGCCTGGAAAATAGAATTAAACTTAGGAAAAACCCAAGCAATATTTTTTTCTTAAGGAAATAAAATGCCGAATAATAATATTAAAATTTATAACCAAACCTTCGTCTAACGAACTAGAATACTTAGAATTAACCTTTCAAAAGAATGACTTACTTTACAAAAATAATTAAAACAATTAAAGGCAGCGCAATGAGTTTCATACCCGATGATAGGGTACAAATCAGAACTAATTTTAAAAATAAAACAATTTCGTATAAGTCAATATTGCGCCCATTGACGCTTGATAAATTTTTGGAAGAGCGGCTGAGAGTCATCTTAAAAAGCTTCAAACAGTTCAAAATAAAACTCTAAGGATAGTTTCTAAGTTACTCTGGTACTTCAGAAATGAAGCTATCATGCGTGACATCTGTGTTACTAATATTTCCAGTAACTTTTTTCAGATAAGCCAAAAGTTTTACAGCAACCTTCCAGAAATAGACAATGAAGACAAGTGAAAATATCGATCTATACAACATTTTTAATGCCGCGAACAAAACCATACCGAGAATAGTATTACGACTGAAGCTTCACGCCTAAAAGATACAACACGAGACAAACTGCAGAGACGAGTGAGACAAGAGCACAAACATAAGGTAGTATAAACCCATTCCTTTTATGTAATTTTAAGATTATTTTTAAAAATTAATCTAATAATTTTGCTTTTTTTTATTCTATCACTTTTTCTTAAATAAATCAGGAAATTTTTGCTATTTTAGATTTTTTAATCATTTTCCCTAGTTTTTCAGGTGCACCAATTCTACTGGAAATTAAATTGTTGCTGTAGAGCTCCATAAAAACTAATACCACATAGACTGTCTCTACCAAGGGAAGCCAAAGGAAGTGGAACTGTGTCTACTATATAATAAAGAAGTGTGTAATCCCGTTTATAAGACCGATCTGACCATCGCTCATACGTAACTGTATTTTGATTTAAGTTGTAAATTTTTGTGTGATTTACTTGTGTGGAAAAAGGCAAAAAATAGACAGTGAATTCTGAGCATTCAAAGATCAATGGAACTTTCAATATTTCGTGATTGAGTCCAGTAATAAGAAGCTATGTTTGATTTGCAATGAAAACATAGACGTTTTCAAACACTGTAATATTAAATGTCATTATGAAACAAAACATTATCAAAATTACTCAAAGTATACTGAAACTTTGCGCTTAGGAAATTTGAGCCTTTGAAGTGGGGATTGAAGTTGGGGCAATCTTTGTTTACGAAAGTCAATACTGAACAAAAGACTGCAACTCATGCGAGTGGCTCTTGAAATCGCAAAACGTGGAAAACTATTCATTGATGGAGAAATGATAAAAAAATGAGTACGAAAACGTACTTAAAGGTAAATTTATTTAAAATTGTCAGCAAACATCAGAGCTCGGAGGGTAAAATACATAGCAGAAAATATATCATCTCAATTATCTAACAAAACGGAACACCCTGAGTGGTTTTCTTTGGTCTAAGATGAATATGGATGTATTAAGGCTCAGGTGTTGATTTTTATTCGAGGATTAAATAAAAGCTCTGAAATATATAAAGAAATTCTTGATGTTGATAGTATTCTCGGCACGACTACTGAGGAAGATATTTTTAAGGGAGTTGACAATGTCATTAATAAAAAGAGCCTACGGTGAAAAAAACTTGAAATCTATTCCCAGATAGAAAACATCGTCCTATGTACGTTCCACGGATGTCCATATTTGATCCTCGGACATCTTAGATGTGTTTTGGACGTCCCTAGGATGTCACTTCAGGAAGTACTTAGGACGTCCTACAAAGGATGTTCTGAGTAAGGCCTTTAATAACTTTATATGGACGATCTGCTTACAATGTCCTTAGACGGTTCTTTTACATCCATTTTTAGACCAATCTCTCACAAATGTTCTGGAAACGTCTTTTGAGTTATATTCAACACTGAAAAGACTTCCGGTGTTAGACCTTTTTCGAAAATTTAAAATTTTGCCCTATATTGCACTTGATAAATAAATATGGGTAGGTTATAAAAATTTCTGTGTGCCTAAAGCGTGCAGTTTTGGAAATTTTGCACCCTTTAAAGATGACAAAATGTTGCTTATTTCGTCACTATAATCGAAACTTCATATATTTCATTTACGAATTTATTAAAATATATTCTTTCGATTATATGAGTTTAAAAGATGATTTTGAAAGACTAAGTATGCAAAAAATACAGAGGATATTCCATGGGTAAGCTTTTTATTTTTTCTATAAACTTTTGAATTACTAAAATTTTTTCTAATTCTAATTATTTTCTAATAACTGGGAGATAAAAATTATATAAACTATAAGTATATAATACGTTTAGAATGTATTTTCAAATTTAATTCATTTTCTCTGCTATCCCGGAAACAAATTGGTGACTCATGGAATAAAAAAAAGCCTTTTTAGAGTTTTTTGCTTAACAATTTAATTTATAATGCATTTTTAATTTGAAGTTACAAAAGTTTTCTGGTTTTTTTTTTTTTTTTTTTCCCTCAGTACTAAAGCA
Organism: Latrodectus geometricus; assembly: GCA_026290005.1. Classification (NCBI taxonomy): domain Eukaryota; kingdom Metazoa; phylum Arthropoda; class Arachnida; order Araneae; family Theridiidae; genus Latrodectus; species Latrodectus geometricus. The sequence continues at coordinate 234,817 of JAPDSC010026891.1, forward strand.
TTCCCTTAATCAAAATAAGTTGAATGTCTTAAAAACAGTTTATTTTCTCTAAGAACTCTAAAACAAAAATCATACTGTTAAAAATCATATTTTTATCTGATAGAGAAACTTGAGAATACCCTTATTATCTGTATATAAGGATGGATTTTTTTATAAATTATTATTAAGTTATCTTTGTTGGAATTTAAATTTTCAGAAAGCTTGGGGCAACAATTTTTTTATTGGTAATGGCTAACTCAGTTATTTTAATAATAACTAGTTATCAACGTTATGTTCCATAAAAATAACATGTTTCAAAAAGCGTTATAAAATAACGGTTTTGGTTAAACCGTTATTTTATAACGTTTTGGTTGGTTCACTGGCAGCTGATAATGGTTTTTGATAAATTCCGTTTGGGAATTAATCACATGACTTGTTTAGGAGCCTTTCATAGGTTTTCTTCTAACTTATAACTGTATGATGTAGATTAAGTTATTTGAAGGTTCATGTGTTTAGTTTTATCGTGTCTCATTGGTTCTCTGACAACTAGAACTGTATGAAGTTAAACGTTATTTTGACGGTCACTTGGTCTATTTTGAGCCACTTCATAGGTTCTCTAATACCGTTAAACAGCTCTGGAACGAGAAGTTATCCCAAGAAACACATCAGTTTAGTTTTCTTGGATATTCCGAAAGGGCTATTAGGCTAGCCGCAAACTATCGGTGAATTAACCGGAAAACTGACGCCGGTGAAGCCAACACCCTCTAGAATACATTTATTCTAGAGGGTGTTGGTGAAGCTCAGCGACACTGGGCGAAAACCCGGCGAAGGAATGACGTCAGAAAACGTCATTAAATAGGCGATGCGAGAGACATTTTTTGTATTCAAGAAAGTTAGATGTATCTGGCAGGGCACCGGCGTCAGCGCGAATTTCATTTACATGTTTTTTCTTACTACCCTCTGTTCTTGCATATTTTATTTATATATACACCTCGTGGTAACAATAATGTCTTGATTAAATTTTCTTTCGAGGAGGAGGAATTTTTAATAAATCAATATAGGTTTAAGTATAGTAAATTTTAAATTTATATACATATGTATGTGTAATTTTATTAAAATTATAAATTAATAATTATAATTATATATATATATATATATATATATATATA
>JAPDSC010026891.1:236364-298536 GCA_026290005.1 Latrodectus geometricus
ATATATATATATATATATATATATATATATATATATTGTGTAATAAATAATAATGAAGCAGTATAGAACTTCAATATTATTTATGTAACCTTTGAGTTATGAAATTTTAATGATAAGAATAAAATATATTTTAATTTCCTGTGAAGGTTAATTAATATAATACCATGAATAATTCACATTTATTTTATAGAATAAACTAAAATGAATTAATAAAGAGAAATTGTAAAAAATTGCAATGATATTTGTGTATGTAAAATAAATTTAATTATTAAACTTTTAAACAGTTAGGAATGCATTAAAATTTTGAGTTATCCCAAGAAATAATTTTTTTTTATAATAATACTATTTTTGAAATTATGTTGTATTTCTTTCATTCAGCTAATTCAAAGTTTCATTGGTTGAACGAAAGAATGGCGTCATACCACTCCGTTATAGTTTCCTCCCATTCTTTCAGCAGTGAATTCTAGGTAAATTCGCTCTGCTAGGTTTTCCCGGCGAATGCACAGGTAGTTTGCGGCTGGCCTTAGGGTATCAAAACTAGTTTTTAAGAAAATGCCGTTAAAAGAGACTTTTATGCCATCCGCAAACTACTGTCGAATTCGCCGAAAAACTGCCGCCGGTGAAGCTGGGCGACACTGGGAGAAAGACCGGGGAAGGAAAGACGTCAGAAAACGTTACAAAATAGGCGTTCCAAGCGACACTTTTTGTATTCAAGAAAGTTAGATATATCTGGCAGGGCACCGGTGACCGCGCGAATTTCATTTACATGTTTTTTCTTACTACCTTTTGTTCTTGCATATTTTATGTATATATACACCTCGTTTTAACAATAATGTCTTCCATTAACTTGATTAAATTTTCTTCCGATGAGGAGGAATTTTTAATAATTAAATATAGGTTTAAATATAATAAATTTAAAATAATCCAGATTTTTAAAAGAATAATAATTTACATAGTTTATTAATTTCTTGAATTATGTAGATGAAAGATGTCTGTGGGACGCAAAAGATAGAAATTATTTCGACAAACAGAAAAAAATTGTCCTTATTCCAGACTTAAAACACTTATTTTTCGAAGAATTTGAAAAATCTGTAACAGGTAATAATTTGTACAGATTTCTAAATGTTGAATTTTCATGAAAATGAAATATATTAAAATTCAATCTTATTTTTATTTTATTTATATATGCCTTGATTTAGATATTATGCTTAGTAACGAACTAATTTATAAAGTAATATACTTTTTTTAATGCTATTAAAATATTTTACTTTTGTATTTAAATTCATAGGATTCCTATTACAGAAATACATAACAATAATGAAATTTTGTTTTTCGCATTGTACATATATTAAGAGGAAAAGTATATATATATATATATATATATATATATATATATATATATATATATTGTAATAAATAATAATGAAGCAGTATAGAACTTCAATATTTATTATTCATGAAATCTTTGAGTTATGAAATTTTATTGATGTGAATAAAATAAATTTTAATTTCATGTAAAGGTTTATTAATTTATAATACCATGAATATTTTACATTTATTTTATAGAACAAACTAAAATGAATTAATAAAGAGAAATTGTAAAAATTATAATTATATTTGTGTATGCAAAATAAATTTAATAATTAATAAAACTTTCAAACAGGTAGGAAAGCACTATAATTTTGAATTATTCCAAGAAATAATTCATATTATAATAATACTGATTGCGAAATTATGTTGTATTTCTTTCACTCTCATCAATTTCGCACACACAATGGTTCATTGGTTGAACGAAATAATGACGTCAAACATCTACGTCATTGCTTCTTTCCATTCTTTCGGCGGTGATTTCACGATAAATTTGCTCTGCTAAATGTTTCCGGTAAATTCGCCGGAAGTTTGCGGCTGGCCTTAAAGTGCACTAGTACAACAGCCAGTTAGGCTTAACGCTCAGCTATACCGCGGGACTCAAAATGAATTGATTTATTTCCCTACAAAGAACGATGAAATATTATAATGAAATGTAATAAGGAAATTAAATAGAGATATAAAATACAACCAAACATATAAAACGAATTGTCAATTTCCAACCAACCAACTGACGAATTTCCAAAACACTAAGCCTAGTTCTAACACTTTTCACTTTCAAAAATCTGTTTTGGACAAAACAGCTAAAAAAATAGTTGTTGTGTTAATTAATATATTGGAAACTTCAATATATTAATTAATATAACATACACAAAACCTTCACAACACTGTCAATTAAGTTGATGAAAATGTATGATTCAAAGGAAACATGTTATCTGAATAAAATTTAAAAACATTGAAATTATAAATATTTTTAGTGATGAAGAAGTCACCTATATTACATTGCAGGCCACCGTAAATGCATTACCCTGAAGGAAGCATGCAAATAACATGAAATTTACAGCATGCATTAGTGGAGGTGAGCTATGCAAATGATTAGAATTTCAGCGCAGACGCACATCACTCTACCTGTGGCACCATTTCAATGCGTTATTTAAGGTTTAGAGATTTAGACAATTGTATTTTTCTTGTGGTTTCTTGAAAAAAAAAAAGATCAATTATGCCTCGTAGAAAACAGCGATCATTTTTTAATCAAGTATCCGAGTTCGACAGAGGAAGGATAGTGGCCAACCGAGATTGTGTATTATCTTCCAGGGAAATCAGTAATCGTGCTGGACGAAACCAAACAACTGTAATGTAAATATGTGATCGTTGTATGCAGGTACGAAGGACCAACGTGTTCGATCGCATCCACTTCAGTGCATCACTTCACACGATAATAGGCATATTGTGAGCATGGCAGTGACGAATCGCTCAGTATCCGCTTATAAGGCTTCCTTATCCAAGGCCTATGGTTGTTCACAGTGATTTCCTTCCGGAGAATTTGTGAAACCAATGTCTTACTATACTTTCATTCACAGGATTATCACTAAATGTTTGACACATACAATAACTTTGATGCAACAACTTCGAAAATCGAATGAACTCCTTCGGCACTTCCATTTCTCTTCGTTATTGTACGATTGATGAATGTGTGTGGTGGACCTGCTTTTATGCCGACTGATATTTCTATTTTCGATTTACCACATCATACACTAATTTTCCTATTTTTTCTCATTTCATTCAATTGCAACGTGAAAGCAACAAGAATCTTCATGTTTAACTTGTATCCAGGGTTCGCCTGATAAGGCAGACTCACGAGTTTTAGCTCCGTGAGTCTGCTGTATCAAAATATATTCACTTCTCATCTTACTCATCTTCAGCTTTTTAGTCATAATAGCCACTGTTCCTTTTTGGATGTTTAACTCACTAGACATGTCTATTTAAAATCGCGTTTTTTTCTATGATATTCAACGCCTTTTTTAAAGTCAGACTGCTCTGAATTTCCTGCCGTCTTGTATACGAGTAGTTTCAATACTGTTTCTTATGCAATATTTGAGTAGAGAATGCATCATGACGTAGATCAGGATCACAGATGTCATCATTTGTATGTCTGTCGAAATACTTATTAGTAGATAGTAACCGATAGCTTCTTAAATTTCATTTTAATTAATTGAGCAGCTGCAAGCACATTAAAAAAAATCCTATGGCGTGCTACTTTTGACAAGAATCAATAATCTGGCAATGAAACTGCATCAGTAGCATCAGCTTTTGTTTGTTATTTTTTAAACTAGCAATCGCACATATAATTGAAAATAATAATTGTGAAAAATCCGTGCTCATCCTACACCCCTTAGGGAATGTTGGTTCATCAAACCATGCTGATCGAGCTTGTCCTGTCTTAGAACTGTATTCTTGGCTCAATGAAGATTTTAATATTACAATAATTATCCATATACCTGAAAGGATGTTACGTAGGCGACTAAAAACAGCCAGATTAATTGTACACCTAGGAAAATAGTCAGCACATTCCTTAGTTAACAGAGCTAATAATAAACTGTCCAGTGACTTAAATCTTATTTTGAGAGCTACACTTTTTTAAACTTAAATCATATAGGTAGATACATTCCTTTAAACTATATATGTAATATCAATATATTATTAAAAAATAAAATAAAATCTAAGACATCCAATGACTTAAATCATGATAAGGACGAACAAACTAACGTGAACAACGGCCTTGCATATCTATGGAAACAGTAACTAGGGCTTGAAGGTTATCTTTAATTTGAAGCATGACATATGTTTCTCTTAAATAAGACGACACTTCTCAATTTACTTTTGATAAAGCTCATTACGTAAAAATTATAGTTTGCGTGAATAACGTTTCAACCCAAATATTTTCTGTGTATTTTATGTTACCTAAATTCATTCGCTAAGAAAAATTTATTTCAGACCCTGGAAACACCTCAATGTGGAAGTTCTAGGATCTTAAACTTTATAAACTTTGAAACTAAATTTCCTTTTTGCATATTTGGTTTCTCTTTCTAGTTAAAACTGCCATTGAATAATATATGAATTAGCCCCTATTACATTACAGTTGTCGATATTTCATTTTGAGCAACTCCCATAGACTTAACATTGCGTGACGTCACAGCGCGATTTTTGGCAATTCGGAGTCATCGTCCAATGAATGTTCGAGATTTCTATTAGGTTTGCTATAAGAAAATATCTGTTTTACTAGATTTAATAATAGATCGCTTTTCTGGCTAACATTTTTTAGGTTGGTATATTTTACTCTGTAGGTGTCCAGATTTCATGATGAATTCTTGTTTGGGAATTTAATTTGTAGACAAAATTTGTTTACATTACGTCATCTTGCTCTTTCACTCAATTTTATCCTTTGAAACATCACCTTTAAAATGATGAAAGCCAATCTTTGTTGACGTAAAAATAAAAAATATCTGGTTGCTGCATGTTTGATTATAAGTTAACGTATTCAAAAAGAAAATAATTTGGAGTAGAGAATGGCTTCTAAAGAGACAAAATCTTGGTTGTTTTAATGACCTAATGAAAAACTTGCTGAAGCAGTATGTTTCTGAAATAACTTTTAAAGTATATTTTAAATATCTATAAGTCTTAATCCGTCAAAAAATTAGTATTTGGATATTTTAAGGTTTGTTTGAAATAAGTAGGGACCATAAAAAATCAGGACCATAATTTATATTAAATTAGTACCATAATTTATAAGTTTAATAAATTTCATGTTTAAACTCCATAAATTAAGAGTTCAGCCCAACATCCATTATCTGTCTCCTTCATTTTGTTTCTATTAATCTCATTTTTAAATTGTTCAGTTATTTTTCTTGTGTCAATCTTTTTATAATATTTAGTATAATCTTTTTTAAGTACATTGCTATATTTATTTAAATATAGCAATGTAGGTACAGTTTTATAATTTCCTTAGGCTATATGTTACATGTTTCTTAATATTCTGCAGTATCAAAATGTTTAGAGATAAGTGTGTTAAATATTAATTTCACTTATAAAGAGGCCTAACATTTCCTGAAACGTATTTATCTTTATCAATAAAATTTTTTTTAAATATAATTCTAGAATTTTCAGAATTAAGGTGTTGACAAAAAGGAGTGGTCCCAAAAAGTGTTAAAATATATTAAAATCTTTTTAATTTAAAAGTCAAAGTTTTAATTATATCAGAAATATGATGTGAATAATTTAAAATAATATTGGTATTTCTTTTTTTCTAGGTGAAAAACAAAGCCCTCTGGTTTTTCAATTTCGAATAGCATAGTGCACCATATTTTTTATTCTAGAAGAAGTTTGTAATGTATTAAATTTGGTTCTGATAGAAAATTTAACAATCCCTGAAACAATGAAAGAGCGTTGCCAATGGATTTTCTACAGCATGGAACTTTTCTGTGTGCATTGGAGGGAAAGTACATTAAAATCTTGGTTCGGCATAATATAACTATAAAGGGGAGTTCAGCATTGTTCTTCTTGTGCTGTGTTGCTCTAATTAATTCTAATTTATAGTTTTTGTACGTTGACATTGAGACCAATGGCAGGACAAGTAATAGAGGAATTTGCAATAAAAGCAAATTAAAATTTGCTTTTGAAAATAATTTCCTCAATGTACCTGAGGCTGAACATTCTATCCATCCTCAATGCACTTAGAGAGGCAGGGATTAATCAAACCCTGTGTACTAGGATTGAGGCCTTGATTTCGGATAGATGTATACAAATGAGTATCTTCGGTGAATCATTTGAAAAAAAGACTATTAGAGGTTGTCTTCAAGGAGGTGTTCTTTCTCCATTACTTTGTAACCTAGTTGCAAATAGCCTTATAAAATACCTAAATGATAGGGGCTATTATACACAAGGATATGCTTATGACATTGTCATCCTTATCCTTGGTAAAGAGTTTAACATAACTTGTCATCTCATGCAGGATGCTCTAAATTATGTAGGTAAGTGGTGCATGGATAGGGACCTGATGGTTAATCCTCAGAAAACATACCTTGTACCTTTCATACGCAAAAGGAAACGGGAGAGTTTTTTCATGCCAAGACTTTTTGATGTTGAAATCAATGTAGCTTCAGAGTTTAAGTATCTGGGCATTTATTTAGACCAAAAACTTATTTGGAATAAGCACATTGACGATAAAATTGACCGAGCAAAGAAAAGCATTATGATTTGCAGGCGTATGCTTGGTAAAAACTGGGGTCTACAACCAAAACTGATGTTTTGGATATACACTGTTATTGTCAAGCACATTCTCACATATGCATATGTAATCTGGTGGCGTAAGGTGGAACAGAAGACTGTGATTGACAGACTAGGAGGTCTACAAAGACTGGCCTGTCTCTGCATCACAGGAGCAAAGTCCACCACGCCAACCAGAACATTGGAAGTTATGTTGAATCTGACTCCCTTAGATATCTTCATTTGCAGCACTGCCAGAATGACTGCATACATGATGAAGTTAAAAAACCAATGGTACGACCAGCCTGTTGCCATAGGGCACAGGGGTATTACCGGGAAAATTCAAGATCCTACTTTCCTGATGCCTTCGGACATCATGGAAAAGTCATACATGTTTGAAAGGACATTTGAGATAGTTTTTCCAACTAGAGACGAGTGGGACAACAACATGTTCAACAACAGAAGATCTAATCTGGTACACAGAAGGATCCCTGAAAAACAGTCTTTCAGGACTGGGAGTATGTGGCGTGTTACCAAGAACCAGCTTATTTATTAGCCTTGGGCGATACGCTACGGTCTTCCAGGCAGAAGGTTTGGCCATTATCCACTGTCTACGACTAAATATGAGGAAGGCATACCACGGTAAGCGGATTCTCATTTTTAGCGATAGTCAAGCCACTTTAAAAGCGCTCAATTCTTTCGAAATCAAATTTAAAATGATTTTGGAATGTAGGAACTTTCTAACAGAACTGGCAACTAGAAACAAGGTGGTCTTTGTATGGGTGCCAAGGCACCAAGGAATCGAAGGTAATGAAAAGGCTGATGAACTTGCTAAACAATTATCGTCTCATATTTCCATTGGTGTAGAACCCTTCTGTGGGATCGATTTGAAGACCACAAAAACCACTGTTTAAACCACTGTTAGACACACAAAAACCACTGTTAGATGGGAAAAACAGAGGATGTACGAAGCTTGGCTCAACACTCTTGGTCAAACCCACGCTAAAAGTATGATCTGCGGATCATCAGCGAGGATTGCCTCTGAAATTCTAAGATGCTCTAAGTAGAAAATACGTTTAATTGTAGGTTTCATAACTGGGCACTACCATTTCAGAAAACACTTTCATAAAATGGGATTGTTTCAGCTAGACCCTATCTGCTGGAAATGTCATATGCAAGAGGAAACGGCCAAGCATATCATTTATGAATGTGAGGCCCTTGCCTTTTCTAGATTAACTTCTTTAGGCATCATCTATACTAGAGAGTTACACCTAAACTCCATTAAAGGGCTATCGGGTTTTATTAATAAAGTGGGTGACCCGAGCAACTGGGACTAGGAAACATTGGGTTTGGAGTTTGAGGTACAAAATGCTGATTAAACAGAGGTGCCCAATGACATACAAACCCAAATCGAAGAAGAGGCTGAACATACCATCTCAGAAAAAAGTGTTTGATATATATTAACTTTTTTGTAACAGGAATAAAGAAAACTTTTGTAATTGTTTTTATTTTTATTTAGATTTTTCATATTAAAATACAATTTTTAAGTATTAAATGGAATCCACTAATCCTTTTAATTATATAATTGTTTTCTTATGATTAAAAATATTAATTTTAATTCATAACTAATTTTTATAAAAAAAATACAAAAAATTGGTTCAAAATTATACATGTATAATACTCAGTATCAATTATTTAAAATATATTATGTTTTTGACAGTTTGCAATTAGAAAACACAAGAATACTGCTGTGTAGAGTGAATATAAAATTTTCTGTTCATTTTATAACTATTTCAATCTCAACAATGACTGTTAACACACAATGTGCTAATTAGTGAGTCTTCAGTATTATTATCAAGAAAAAATATTAATTTAAATCATTAGTTTAAAATGTAGAATCAGTTTGTGATGAACATTTATTTTAATTATTAAACAAAATTACACAGTCATAATTTTTTTTATTCTATACTTAATATTTTAATGAAAACAATTCACAATTACAGGAAATTTTGAGGCACCTAATTAAAGTCACTGGAGAAAAAAAATGGCGGTATAATATACAATATTGTGATACAAAACTTATTCTTTTCAATATTACTGATAAAAGCATTAGTAATCTAAAATTAGCTTTCAAAACAATTAAAATTCTTGATATCAAAATGTATTTTTTATTTCGTTAATTCTAGATTTGAAATTCTACAAATACTGTATAAGGCTGCAAATAAGACAATCTAATGTGCTAACTAGCTAAAAAAGAAAATCATTAATGTAATGAAAACAAAAGAAAAATTTACATTCTATATTTTTATATGACATACTGAAATCCAAATTAAAAAAATTACTTATGAATGAAGTTTCAATTTAAATGTGCAAATGCATGTTTAACACATAAAACTATATACATTATAAAATGATTTAAGCACATTAAAATGATTTTTGCATTACAAAATTGTCTCGTGAATTAATTAACTAAAAAAAATTAAATTAAGTCAATAAGGTTTGAAAACTTAGTAAATTTAATAAATGTTGAAATTGGAACTCTTCTCATCTACATTCCTGATTAACGAAAAAAGCATTTGCTAAAGAAATGAAAACGATATTTTTTAATTACCTGATGTTTCAACTAGGCATTAAATTCATTAAGAGTTTTATTTATAACATTAAAAACTAAATAATAAAGAGAAAAGCATTTTTAATCTTCACCAAACAAAAACTTCACCAATAAAATCTTCACCAGACAAAAGCATTTTTAATCTTCACTGGAGGAAAAAAAAATGGCAGTATAATATACAATATTGTGATACAAAACTTATTCTTTTCAATATTACTGATGAAAGCAGTAGTAATCTAAAGTAAGCTTTCAAAACAATTAAAATTCTTGATATCAAAATGTAATTATTATTTCGTTAATTATAGATTTGAAACTTAGTTAATTATTTCAAACTGAACAGCATTTATTTTTTGTTTGTTTTTTATTCCAGCAATTCTGCGGGCAACATACTGCCCAAAATTTTCTTCAACAGTAGGTTTGTTTCCACTAAAACTTCTCAAGCAATTAACCACATTTTCATACAGTTCATCATCGCCTCCCTTTTTTTTTTTTTAACAGGTTTACTTTGCTTCCACTTAGATATTGAAACATATTCACTGTGAAGACTGCTCTCTGTGTCAGTTAACTCCTATTAAGAAACAAGTAAAAGAGAAATAAAATTATTTTACTTAAACTAAACTGCCTGTACATGTTAAGAATTATAATGCAACATATAACTCCTATTAAATACAAATGAAAGAAATGCATTCATTTTACTTAACTTGAACTACATATAAACATGCTAGTATTTAAAGAACAAAATAAAAATTTAACTATAGTAATACTATAATTTAAAATTAAATTTTTTAACGTACAGAATACTTTTCTTGTAAACAAAAAGCTTCTTAATTATTTAAATTATAAATATAAGTATAGAAGCAGTATGGGGGGGGGGGGAAATTGTAATAAAAAAAAGAGGAAACAATTAAGAAATTATAATAAAAGTTTTACTTAAATTTCACAATCTAGAAAGTCAACATAGCTGATACTAGTAGTTGGTGTAACAACAACATTAAGAAATTGTTGAGAGTTGTTGACAATGTTCTCAGAAGGACTGGGAATAGGGCTCTGCAGAATCACTCCTCTTTTCTTCCATTTTTTCATTTTCCTATTGAAAATATGCTCTTAATTTTTTTTTTTAAATTTCTTCATTAGCATTTCTAGAAGTAGATGAAAAATTAAACAAACAAAAAAAATATAAATTATTTTATAAAATGCACAAAATTAGAAATTAACACATGGGATGTTTTAACTAATGCTATAAATTTGTATTACACTGAATATAATAAAATTAAAAAAAACAGAAACAATGAGAAAAATATTTTGACCTAAATCTGATTTACTAGCAACCAATTCTTCACAAGCACTAATAATTTTAGAATGAATTTTTATTTCGAGTCAGATGCAAATACAACAGAAGCTCTAAGAATGTTAACAACATAGAATTTTTAAAACGACCATAAATTAGCAAAATGAATTATGATTCCTATTTAAGACGATGTTGATTACAATATTGTACGATTACAGATATAAATTTAGATATGGATTATTAAACTATATGTAAAGTTATTTATCTTAAAATTTCTTAAAACTTTAATTTAATAAAATAAAAAAAAAAAACGTTATCAAGACATAAAACAAATTGGTATTTTGAAAACATAATATGCCTCCACTTGGCGAAAAAAAGATAAATTCAGTTACATTAATTATCTATTGGCGATACGAATTGCTCGAGTTGCTGCTCCATGCACAAAAGAATTGCTCATTTTCGGCAACTTATAATGCCAATAACTTTAATTTAGCATAAAACTTGGCGAAAATAAAATAATCAAATTTAAAATGCGCAGCTGTAAAAAATATCTGAAATATCATTGTACGATGAGCTCAAGCTGACGAAAATCAAGCTGTGATGTTACGTAATGTTAAATCTTTGGGAGTTGCTCAAAATGAAATATCGGCAACTCTAATGTAACATTGATTATAGTTTAAACGAACGGTAGCAAAATCAAAACACCGAATTCATTTCAGCCGTTTCATTAACTGAAAATTTTCTTAGTAATAACATTAACGGATTTGTTTTTGTAAAAAACATATCCACTACCTTTTTTTCCCCATGTTTTTGTAAAACTTGACGATATTTGTGATGTATTTTTAAGATTTTCTTGCTTTCGCATGCGGGTGTCTGCGTGTGCTATTTTAAAGATGAGTCACTCATAAGTAGCCAAAGAGCCACGATTGCCAACCATTGCTGTAGGAGAATAAAAGTTAATAGCATGTTTTGGAATATTGTTATTATAAATTAATTTCACAAAATAAATTTATTAATATAAAAATCTAAATCAGATAAAGAATGCAAGTAGAGGTATTGCTAACAGCAACTACCTCTATCATGGTAAATTCTATGATTGTTATACATGGTTTTATGCAAATAGGCAACAAATAATGTGATTTTAGGAAATTGCTTGGATAACTACTATGTGTAAGGAAATAAATTATACCTGAAAAGCATTCTTTTTTATGATGAATCCTTCTTGAATTCTACTGATGAGAGTTATATTATCCCTTACAAGGCAATCGAAACCCCCTTTGTAAATGTTTTTGAAGAAAGCAAATATCCTGTAAAGAAAGATTTTAAAGTTAAAAATTGCACAAATTAATAAGAAATAAAAATAAGTGGCCTGTTTTTATACAGAAATATTAAAAATTCTGATATCTGATTTGTGGGAAAACTCTTATATATAATAAAAAGTATGAAAAATTAATCAAATAAATATTAAAATTGTATAAATTATATTACACCATAACTGTAATGTTTACGCAATTGAATTCTAAGTTTATTATATTCATTATAAATATAATAAATTAAGAATTTCATTATATATGTTTTGCCGTTAATAGATACATTCTCCATATCTGCATCATTCCTCCTTATATTGCTCGAAAGAAAGAATTCAAGTAAACTCCTTTGTTTCTAAATGTTGCTCATTTGTCTGACCCAGATAAAGATTCTAGTGCTTAATAAAATCAAACGTAGCCATATATACATATATAAAGCGGGCCTGCAAAGCTTTTATGTAGGGAGGCGCTGACCAACCTATGAAACAGAGCTCTTTGTTAATACAAAAGAATGTTCACTTATCTGAGAAGAAAAATACATGCACATTGAATGCTACATGGCCAGGAACCATGGATGTTTGTACTACTATCTCTCCTCTCCAGTCAATCGTTAGGTGCAGAGTTACACAAAGAATTTCGATTTCCAAAAGCTGTGGGAATTCCAGCTAGGAGAAAGTACCCCCAGTGCCGCATATGCTCATTTGTCATATCTCAAGAAAACCAAGTGTTATGCATCATCTACACATTCCTTCTTCGTATTTATTGAGTGATTGGTGTAGAAAAGTTTCGATACACAGTAAACGTTCAACAATAGGAAAAGAAAAATGATTTATTTAACGAAAGAGGATTTCTATTTATCCTTATTTAATCGATTTTATTATATATTTTATTAAAATACACTACTGGCCATTAAAATTGCTACACCAAGAAGGCGACATGCTACAGACGTGAAATTTATACGAAAGGAAGAAGGTGCTGTGATATGTAAATGATTAGCTTTTCAGCGCATTCAGACAAAGCAGGCTGAACAATTTCCTCATTTAAACACCAACATTGTGTTTAAATGAGGAAATTGTTCAGCCGGTTCCTCATACACAAATTGCATTTGAACGTTGCTGCCTGGTGAAAAGTTGTTGTGATGCCTCGTGTAAGAAGGAGAAATGCGTACCAGCACGTTTCTGACTTTGATAAAGGTCGAATTGTAGCGTACCGGGATTGCGGTTTATCTTATCGCAGTATTGCTGCTTTCATCGGTTGATATCCAATGACTGTTAGCAGAATATGGAATCGATGAGTTCAGGACGGTAATACGGAACGCCATGCGGGATCTCAACGGCCATCTATCACTAGCAGCCGAGAAGACAGGCATATTATCCGCATGGCCGTAATGGATCGTGCAACCACGTCACGAGCCGTGAGTCAAGAAACGGGGTCGTGTGGAAGACAACAAGTGTCTGCACGAACAGTTCGACGACGTTTGCAGCAGCATGGACTCTCAGCTCGGAGACCATGGCTGAGGCTTCCCTTGACGCTGCGTCATAGACAAGAGCGCCTTCAATGGTGTGATCGACAACGAACCTGGGCGCACGAAGGGTGAGACGTCATCTTTTTAGATGAATCAAGGTTCTGTGTACAGCATCATGATGGTCACATCCGTGTTTGGCGGCATCATGGTGAACGCACGTGCATTCGTCATAGCCATATTGGCCAATCACCTGGCGTGATGGTATGGGGTGCCATTGGATACACGTCTCGGTCACCTCTTGTTAGCATTGACGGTGCTTTGAACAGTGCACGTTACATTTCTGGTGTGTTACGACCCGTGGCTCTACCCTTTATTCGAGCCCTGCGAAACCCTACGTTTCAGCAGGATAATGCCCGACCGCATGTTGCCGGTATTGTACGGACCTTCTTTGATACGGAATATGTTCGGCTGTTGCCCTAGCCAGCACGTTCTCCAGATCTTTCACCAATAGAAAACGTCTGGTCAATGGTTGTCGAGCGACTGGCTTGTCACCAAACGCCAGTCACTACGGTTGATAAACTGTGGCATCGTGTTGAAGCTGCATGGGCATCTGTACCTGTACATGCGATCCTATCTCTGTTTGACTCAATGCCCAGGCGTAAAACTGCTGTTATTACTGCCAGAGGTGGTTGTTCTGGGTACTGATTTCTCAGGATCTATCCAGCCAAATGTTTTGAAAATTTAATCACTTGTTATTTCTAGTATAATATATTTGTCCAATAAATATCATTTTGTTATCTGCATTTCTTCCTGGTGTAGCAGTTTTAATGGCCAGTAGTGTATATATGGTGAAATATGGTAATTTTTCTTGAAAATCAGAGAGAGGGAAAGTGGACTAGAATAGCTTTTTCTCTGAGGACAAATTGGACATTTTGTCATATATCATTTCAGAATGAATCCAATTTTTAATTTTCTTCAAGAGAGGTAGTAAAGAGGGACTTGCATGGACGAAAATTAAAGACTGAAGATTTTTTTGTTTCGTGGGAGAAAATGTTGCAGGGTTTAAAGTCTAAGTCAAAATTCTCAACGCTTATACATTTTATTTAATTACTAGACTCCTCAATTAAGCATTTTGGTGTATTCTCGTGCACGCGTTTGTACAGAAAGATAAGAAGCATATAAAAAGCCTCTTGATAAACTTACCCATTAAGAATGCAGGTAGAGGTTCCAGAAGTAAAAAACTGAAATTTTGTATTCAGTTATCTTCTTAAAAGTTTGACAATCTCTCTCTTTATTAAATTTTAATATTTACTTGGCCCTTTTCCCTGTATCATGTGGGAGAATGCCAAATCGTATCTCTTGAGGACCTTGTCCTCCTTATTAATGGTTGAAATTTCAAAATTTATTCAACTGAAAACAGAATTGCCTACAATGATCTTTTAAGTTTGGGTTTACTCCAAACAGTAGAGCTCATACGTGCTGGAAAAGTTAATGTTTGTGTGTTGTAAAAAATTTTTTCACTTTGCTTCTCAGAAATTTTCTCGTTACCCTGAAGGCAGCGTCCCCTCCTATCTCCGTTCTTTGGAGAAAATCAGAATTCGAATAACTAGAAGGTATTTCAAATGTTTTGAATGGGTAGATGGATGTAGTAGAATGAGACTTGTATGTGAAAACGACAAGAGTGAATCGATGCAGAGCCCTTGCTAGGTGAAGAAAACTTGGAGAGACAATTTTGACCAGCAACAGATTGTAGTACAAATGAAGAAAAAAAAGAAGATAGGTAGTTTGGACTCCTTCTCTCAAATACTATCTTGGGTTGTTTCTCTTCAGCCTTTTAAAAAATTTGAATTTAGTTTACCTTTTCTCCTTCCTTTCGTGTACTGTTATACCCTTTTTCAATTAATAATTCTTATATGACTTTCAAGAATTTAAGTTTCAAAGTTCCGAGTTGAAGCCTCTATCTGTTTCTAAAACTTTACAGGTTGTATTCCTCCATCGGGGAAATCTAAACACTTGTTGTCGCCTTCCGCAATAACATCTGTTGATGAGAGTTTTGAGGAAGTGTAGCTTGACTGTGGGCAGTCCATTTTTAAATATTGTTAATGGATTTTATGTTGAAACATCGGTGGTTTTAGCTGTGATGTTTTTCACAAATCTGATTTTTGTTGACAAATGATGAATTAAAATAAATAACAATAATACAATAAATCAATGGAAGCTTTTAAAAAATTGAGAATAATTATAAGCAGGAATCGATATTAGAAGTTCACAATAGTTCAGCTATTAAAGATGATGCAATGGTAGAGGCGACATCAAAAAGAAATATACATAGGGGAAAGACAACTTCTCTTAAAGCTGTTAAATATGCTGCGGGGAATGTTTACAAGGACATTATTTTGTGGTGAATGTTTTCCATGAGCAAATACCTGTTTTGCTTTCACTTCTGTCGTGGTGGAATGTGTTGAAATAAAATTTAGTAGCTGTGTGGGGAGAAAAGGGCTAAAGGGTTATTGTACCAGGATTACCCTTGGCAAGCATGTAAATTTGACCCATCTTACTACACTATCAAACTTTTCCTTATCGTTTGTTTGAAAGGTTCACCAGCTGCAATTATTATAAACGTTACTTTTGTTTAATGTTTCAATTCAAAAATTTTCATCTTCATTTCTAATTTAGCAGCTTTAAAGGAAAGACTAAATATGGAATATTGTCAATTGAATTTTTAAATTTCAATTTCAATATGAAACTTTGCTAACATGGAAACGAAGAAGAATTCGTACGGTGCGCAGAATCAAAAGCGCAAAGATGAGTAAGATGCAGCTCGACAGAAGCAAGCAGAAAAAATGCCTAATTTCATAAAAAAAATGAATACTTCTTCTAACGTAATTAGGTTTACATTGAATCATCATCAAAATCAATTACACACACAAAAAAAAGGACATTTATCAACAAAACAGTCAGTTACATTTGGTGGTAAAGATACTGAAAGAGCTGATATGAAACTAAAAAGGAAGGAAATGATGACCCAAGCATGGAATTTGAGAAAAAGGAATTTAAAGATTATCCAGATAATTTAATGGAAGAGACTGGCATAAATGAAAATTCCTTTTCTCATTTTGATTTTGAAGATTTTGCAAAGTGGCCAACTCTTAGTGAAAAAGGGAGAATGACTTTATCTGAAATAATATCTATTAAATGAAAAAGGTTTAATGTGCCCAAAAATAAAGATGAATGCAAATTTAGTCATACATATTACAACATAAAATGGAGAATTAGTTCCTCATCCTAGACTATTATATTCTAGAAGTACAAATTCTATGTTTTGCTTCTGTTGCAAGATATTTACATCGATAAACAGCAGTTACCTCGTAAAAGGTGATAATGATTGGATAAAAGTATCTGTAACTGAAAGAGCTGGAGAGAAACTTGGAAAATAGAACAATTGATTCGCAAACCAATAAATGTAAGAAAACGAAATAGATATATCAATAGATAAATAAAAGCATTGATCAAATGCATTAGGAAGACTGATTAGGATCACAAAATTGCTTTGGAACCAGAATTTAGCCCTGGGAAGCACATATGTTATGCTGTACAAAAAGGACAACAGAAACATAAAATTACTTTAATTGCTTGTAAAATTGAACCCAGTTATGAAATTTTACGTAGAAAAGTATTACTATCTAAAAATAGCAACAACAAAGTTTATTATCTAAACAAAGATAGACAAAATGAAATGCTGCAAAGCATTAGCAGAAGTGAAAGGAAGAAAAATCTTGTGGTTTCCTTGAAAAACCAAATAATATTCCATAATTTAAGATTGTATTCCCGATATTAGGAAAACTAGACAGATGAATGTCGTCACACGTTTTGTCCTCTGCAGAGTGACAGAAATCAATGAGACTTTATTAAATTTAATGATTTTACAGGTAACGGAACATGAAAGACAGTTTCGAAAATGTGGAACATTCTCTTTGATGATATGATAGGCCAGTGATGTGAGAACGGCTTAAATGCGAAATTGAAGAAAAGAACTTCAAAATAATATTGTAGTACACTTAATTAATAACGGCATCCTCCCTCCCCCTCAGTCATCTGTAAGGGGTGAAATAAATTCCCACGCTCTCAAGTAGGGACCCCCTTTTTCTCTGAAAGGTAAGAAGGCGCGCTCGGGATCACTGCTGGGTCCTTTTCTATTCAACATATTCATTAACCAAACATCCAAAAAATATGCTTTGCGTGTTTGCAGATGATACTGTTATTCTATCCACTAGTTTCCAACTGAGTAATATTCATAAAAATTTATTTCAACATCTTGTGTTGTTGAAGTTATGGAAAATCAAAATTAAATCATGTTAGGTGGAGTGTATTTACCATGGAAAAATAAAGTGGACTACCTCGGCCTAACAATAGACAGAAGACTAACTTGGAAACAACATATCCAAAAAACAAAGACTAAATTTATCACGGCCAAAACTCTCCTTTACCCACTAATTTTTCTAAATTCTAATCTCTCCCTGTTTAACAAAATTAATATTTATAAAGCATACCTCCGCCCAATAATCACTTATGCTGTACCAACCTGGGGTGGAGCCATTAAAAAGGAAAGTTAGAAGAATATGGGAAATATACAATTGTGCATTGTCCTGACGAAATAGATAATAATGCGTTCATGAAGACAAAGAAGTTCCTAATAGATCTGAACTGCAGTGACAGCTGTTCATAGTATCAGTAATGCGAACAAGAAATGAATGAAATTTGTGTTTCATATCCTAACTTCAAATTATTGATCAGTATGACGATGTTGAGAATACATACTGACAATGATGCCAAATAGAAATGAGTCTTCATAATGATATACAAATAATCGAGATTTGACTAATCATCTTTCTTGCATTAATGTCCATTGTTGCACATCATTTCTATTCTAGTTAATTTTAACTTTGATGCAACCATAAAAGTTTGTGACAACATCATCCCAGTAGTTATGTTAATGTAAATATCATTGAACTGCTTAAATACTAGTTACATTGTAAACGATCACAAGCTTTGACTCAAAACTCGTGATCTCTTAAAATCTTGCATTCTCAGCTGTTGGTGATTCTCTACTGTAATCTACGGCTTTCATGAAGATTCTAGTGACCACCATGACAAATGCGAGTATTTGTAGTGTAGTACGGTTACCGGTAGCCAATAATATATATAATTAATAAATTAATCAATATGGAAAGACCAAAGAGATGCTCAACATCAAAATAGAATATTATGTAACATTGTAAGAAAATTATTATTCAACATCAAACGAGTCTGCTATTTAGTATTTCCCACATGGGATCTTTTTAATGTAAAAAAATGTTTGTAAACACATGTTATCAAAGAGAATGTGCTTACAAATATTTTCTTACTTTATTGACTCGTAAATATTTCCTTCTCTAATATGATTTGAAAATAGGAAATCTTAGAGGACATTTCTCTGAAAAAATTAAATTCAAACCTTTATTAAATAAAATTATTTTTTTAAGGAAATCTACATGTTCTTAAGTTTCGAAATACATCTGTGCATTTAAGTTAAAAATATATGTACAAATTTTCTAAAATAAACATATTTAAAATCATGATGGAAAATTTTTATTTTCTTTCTCACGCATTGAATATAAATGTGTTCTTAGAAAATAGTATTTTATTCAAAACAAGTTAAGCTATAAAAAGGATTTTGCACGTATATTTGTAAATTCTGGAAAATCTTTATTGATTTGTATGAAATGCGCATTATTATAAATAAACAGATTTTGATATTTATGAACATTATCTAAATGATATTTTTTAACTAATTTGGAAATTTAAATTTTGAATATAGTTTTACATAAAACAATCTTGTATTATAGTTTATCGATATTTGGCGAGATATAAATGCACAGAAGTCGTATTAAATAATCAGAAGAATACATTCTCAGTTGCTATTTATTTGTGAGAAAGTAGGGAAATTTGAATGAAATGAATTATATTATATGAGTAAGAATGAAACAAGTATAAGAAAATGTATTAGTTTTTTCTTATTGTTTTAAATAAAAAAATTAAGTAACTCAATGAAAGTAAATTGTTTCTTCATTTAATTAAAAACAATTGGAATCTGTTTGTGCTGAAAATTTGAAATTTCATGTAGAAAGAGAATGGTTGAAAAATAGTTTACATGTTATTAGTAAATGAATTTAATGTTAGATAACAGAGAGTTTATATTCTTTGAAAAAAGAAAATATAATTTTCAATTCATTGATTAATTTTCAAGAAAATAATTTATTTATTTTTATGTTGTGATTAAAAATAGTAATATAAAATGTTAATATTTTACAGAGAAATGTATAATTTAAGTATTGAAAGAGCTGTTTAAGGCAGTAAAAAGTACTCTTAAAGACTAAGTCTATTAAACTTTCCATTCCAAAAGTTTGAAAGAATTCTTATTTATTTAAAGTATAAGGAATTTTAATAATAAATAAGTACTGAAGAGTAAATAATTCTTAAAAAGCATTCATTTTATTAAGAAAGCATCAGTATTGTATAGCCATCATTTTTTCAAAATAAAATTATTCTTAATAGCAAGTTATGTAAAAACCAAATAAAAATAATTAAAATTGAAATAATTTGTAAGCTACTATTTTATTATTGAACTCAGAGTAACAATAATAAAATCTGAAAATGAGTGAATTTTATTCAAGGTACAAAGATAATTTCTTTTTAATATGCTTCAGATCTAATGGCTCGATTATAAGAACAGAATAAAAATATATTAATATTAAAATAAATGTTTATAATTATTTTAATAGAATTAGTTAATGAATAGAATAACTATTTAACACACAGTTCTAACAGATAAACTCACATTTTTTAGATAAAATTGTTCTAACTATTATAATTACTTTACTTTCAATTAAATATTGATTTCCAATGTTAAAGTCAGGTAACTTGAAATAGAAGGAAATTAAAAATAATGAAATAAGTTTTTTCTTTTTAAAGTTGCCAATTATATTAAGGATAATTATATTTCGCAATAATGACATAATTCTAATTGTTAAAACAAGGTTAAAAATGTTAACTTTAATTCAAAAATTCATAAATTAAATATATATTTATTATATAAATAAATAATTATTTTTTACAACAAAATGATATTTAGATAATATTTACTTTTAATTTCAATATTTATTTACTAAATTAAAAGTAAATATTACCCAAATTTTACTTTTAATTTTAATAAAGAAATATTACTTAGGTCATATTTACTAAATTTCCTATTAATTATTGGAAATTATTTCGAATAAAAAGAAAATTATTCATATATTACGTTCATAATAATATTTAACTCAATACTATTATGAATACAATAATCTGGATATTCTTAATGGGTGTTACAATCATATGCATTAATTGACGTTTTAAAATTTTACTCTTAGGAACCTTTATTTTTGTGTAAATATAAATTCGTTATAATTAATGTGATTTTAAAGAGTATATTAATATATGTAATTTGTTATAATTAAATATATGAGGATTATTATATTTAATTTCTCTATCCGAAAAAATACTCGTAAATTTAAGTGTTTTCATATTTTTTAAGGAGAAATGCATTCAGTTATTTTTTCTTTCTACACCAATAAATGTTTTTTAAGAAAGAAATGAATCAAAATACCATTAAGATGGTTCATAATAAAATAAAGTTAAATAATTCAAGTCCAAATAAATAGTAAAAATATAGGCTTGTTTAACAGTAAAAATTTTATATAATGTATGAAAAGATTTTTTATATCTTTCAAAGGCTTATTACATAAAAATCTTAAAATTGTAGAAGATTATTAAAATTTTTATTTTGAATGAGCACATTACAAACATGTAGCAAGAAAATGGAGCTTTATGTAATTGTTATTACCTTTTTTCGAAGTAAATAAATTTAAAATATTCTCAATTATCTTGTAGCATTTTTATTCAATACATATTCATATTTGATCAAGGCTTGAAAATGAAGCCTTGAAATATAAAAAATATATCTTAGGAAAAATAAATCAAATCAAAGTATCTCAAAAGCTGCATTTCAGCGTTCTTAGAAGGATTTTATTAGAATAACTTTCTTTTGAATTTCCTCTAGAAAATATTCGTTTCTAACGCAAATGATTGTTTATTTAAGCACCTTTTCGAATGAAAATAAAATAGACTGATTTTCATTTTGAGAAACACAATCAGATTTTAATGAAATATTTAAAGTGCCTCATATTGATGAAAGCTGTTATTATTACTCAAAATCAAAGATCATTTGTGTTACAACAAATATTTCTCCTCAAGTACAGTTTTTTTCGATCATGTCAGAAAATTAGGATTGTTTAAATGAAAAGGCTAAAACAAGAGCTATATATATATAATTTTGTGCTTATGAGACAATTTTGTGTCTTTTCTTAGAACTCTAAAAAATATTGTGATGATTTTGATGGTTTGCTTAACCATCAAAACAGTATCATATAAGGTGGTATCGTTTTTAAATTTGCCCTTTAAGGCGTCTTTAAATCTGCAGGTGATAAAAAGATTAAATATTTTTTAGGTAATTTTATAAAGCTTCGAATTTTACGTAAAAGTAGCACCTTTGAAGAATTCTTTATTACAATACCTTTATGTACACTAATTTTGTATTGAAAGAATTAAGTTACAAAATCTTCACATAGTAAGTGTATGTTACTCAAAGATATTAAGAACTTATTACTTTATATTTACTATACATATATATAATTTTAATTATAAAAAAATTGATTTCCGAAAAATCTAATTATATGAACAATCAAGATTAAAAATAGGTATGTGGTTTCACTGGATGCTCTTTAATTATAATAATATTCTGTAAAACCTAAAGTTTGATTAATTAATTTCCAAATGTTCGTTGTTTCATCTTAATTTGTTTAGATTATTCTGCTTTTTTCAGGAATTCTAAATTTAATATTGAATTTGAAAGATTCCTTATAGAAAATTATTCATTGTAGAAAAAAAATTTAATATTTAGAAAAGAGTAAATTAATTTATTTTGAAATCACACAGATTCATTCAACTTAAAAATATTAAATACAATTAAAAAATCTATTATGAAATTTCTTTAACTAAATTAAGTATAATTTATTATGTGTTTTAAATATGAAATTCAGCTTAAAGGGTATTTTCTAAATCACTTGAAATGTTTTACGAAGTTCCATTTAGTAACCCCATTAAAAGGTTACTAGTATCTCATTAAAAATGCATTATTAATATTGCTAGAACCATATATTAAATTAATCTTCTCAGAGTATTTTTAATGAATAATAGGAAATGTTTCCTGGAAAATGTTAAATATTTAAGCAAAACATTTGAGATTATATTAGGATTTTTAAATATTAAATTAAATTGGATGCATATTTTAATTTTTATTAAATAGATTTTCTTATAGCTTATATTGTATCTCGTAATCTCAAGAAATAGACATTAAATAGATATGCAGAAAGAATTTCTTACAGAAATTCAAATATATATCTGGAATATTTTTTGAAGTATAAGACACTATATTTGTTGTAAAAGTGAAACAAACAATGATATAAAAGTAAAAACTCTTAGAGTCACTGAAAGTCTATTTATCAACATTTTTTTTTTATATTTACTTTAGAAAAAATTTATATATTATTCACTAAATGTCTAAGAAAATACTGAAACATTTTATTTGGTAGAACTAAGCATGCACTCTGAAGAAACTCTAGATGTTTCCAGAGTTTATAAAAAGAAAACTTCTTAGTTCTAAGAAATTTTCTTAGCTTGTTTACAATCATATTTTATCATTTTCTATCTTTTGTATGTAAATATTTTTCAACAAAACATAACATAACTTTAAAAGGAATTTATACTCAAAATTTTAGTTTTCAGATTTTTCTTATTGAAAGTTAAACATGAAACTATATTTGGAATAAACAGTTAAAAACATAATGTTAAATTCTGAATTTCATACTTTAAAGTTTTTAAGTTTCAAGAGGTCATATAGTTTAAAAAAATGTATTCATATAAAGTGAACTTTTATTATATTTTGTATTTAGACCTATTTTGTTTAGATTATTTTGATAAAAAATTTATGAATTTATGTTTAAAAAAATGTTGTTCCAGAGGATAAACTAATTAATCAGACGAAATTGAAATTATATTAATTTTTTTATGAAAATTATAAATAATACATAAAAAACCTAATATTGATATTGACTTAAGATACGGAAATTATTATGAGATTTTTTATAAATTTATAAAAGGAGAGAATTGAAGAGGCTAAACTTATATCTAATTTGAACATAGATGTAATCTTTTTAGAATGATAAATTGCTGTGATCTTTTTAATTCAAAAATAAGTTTAGTTATGTGTAAATTTAAGAGAAATTATTATTTAGCTTTTTTTTAGGAAGTAATTAAATTAACTAAAATAAGAATTGCTCGTCTTATTGCTCGCTTTTTAACGTTAAAGTATAATGTTTTATTTCTTTCATAAAAATCACTAAATTATAGTTTATACATTGTTATTAGAAATATAATCATGCAATCTAAGGAATAACACACATACTTCCATTTACTTTATTTTCATGACATTCATTTATATAATTCATAATTCGATTTTTTAAAATAAAATTTTCAATCTAAAATTTATATATTTTTTGCTTTTTATTCATATTATACATGTTGGAATAATAATTTTATTTTCAAAGTTTATTACATTACTTTCATCTTTTAAATTATTCGAAAATAACATTCTTTATAACCATATTTTATTATTTTCTTCATTCGGTTTACATAACAGATTCATTTATTTTGCAGTTCATTATACCAAAGAAACTCTCTCTCTCTCTCTCTCACACACACACATACACAGTAACTGTTTTTATATTGAATGTTCCGATAAGGAATACTTAAATTTTAATTTTTTTTATAAAATACTATTTGTAATTGTATTATTTTCCTTGAAATATGTAAAAAGGGAACAAAAACATACTCCTTAATTTAAAAGATAGTTCTTGAATTTTTATTTCGACATGAAACTAAATATTTTTATTACTCAAAAAACGGCAAGTTAACACTTGTAATGTTCGGCAGCAACTTTTTTGTATTTGCAGCTTATCATTTTAAATGAGTCTACATTTCCAATTTGGGAATCATCTGTGGGGGTTGTTCCTTCGAAGATTATTTCCCTTGGCCAGTCCAAAGTCATGCTTTTAGTTCTTTAATCTTTCTCCTATAAATGACCTTAGAAGTGATATTGTAACAATCGGGAAATGTCATTGTATGTTATGCTTAACTAAATTATGAGCTTGTTCGCTACCATGCATTTCTATAAGGTCTTTCACTAAGTTTAATGTTGTTCTTAAATTAAAAAAAAGCATTTGAATCTTACATATTAAGGAGTTTTTGCTCGGCAAAATTTCAATGGTTCTTACACATATTTGTACCAGATTTATCGTTTCTATTAAGACCTCCGGACTCCCCCCAGAAGCATCATTTCACGTGCTGCAGTCACCATTAGCAAATACCAGAGATCTTTGGTTGGGTGAACATCGAGAGCAAACGTCCTCAAATGTTCTTACTTTAAAAAGGAAATAATCAGTTAGTAGAAGTAGCTAAAATGATGTTCTTAGAGCAGTATATAAAATATGTGAGTGGGAGAAATTCTAGTGGGAAGAAAGATAATGTTGCATATCTGAGGATCTAGTTTAATCCCATTTTGCTGAATGCCCTTTAAAACGTATGGGGTTATATATTCTATAAGTTTTTTAAAGGGCTTTCAGTGGTCAGAATTCTTCATTGAATTTCAGCGCAGAATTCTTAAAATGACCACTGAGAGCGAGCTCAGAAGTTGTCATTTGACCTTGCTTAAAATTAAAGATAATTAAATTTCTAGGCTTTAATCAGAAGAAATGCACAGCAATAAATGAATTCAATAAAACAAACAAATGTAGACGATGCTTAATTATTTTGATAGTACTATTATAGCATATATAATTATACAGAATAATACATGCCCTATACTAATGATGTCAATGTGATCGATGATCTTTCCGATTGATTGACTGAATAATTTTTATCAAATCATTTTCATTTACAACTTGAAAACTGAGATTTTCTTTCGAAAATAATTATTGTTCACAATATTAGCAAAATGGAAAGAAGGATAGTTCAGCATGACATACTCTAATTGTAAGAGGAAGATCAACCATGGAAAATATCATTTTACGTTTACATACTCATTTAACATTTATTAGCTCAAGTTTTGATTGATAAATTCACAAGAAATTCTTAACAGTATGTTTAAGAACATTTAACAATCCCTTTTGAGCAGGAGTTACTGAACTTTGCTAATACGCAGCACTTAAGCCATTTTTTATAGTAAGATTTACATTCTAGCTGTTAGAATACTTTTTAACTAATCACTTAGAGTTCTTGAAAATTTTCTACTGGTTAATACAAACTTAATAATATGGTGTAGATTAACGGACTGATGATGAGGCCTGTCCTTTTGCATCAGTATGAATATAATTCGTCTATATAGTTTTAAATGTGAGGCTCAAAAAAATTTATAGCTTTAATTTAGTCTCATAAAAAATGCATATACATTATTTAATGTAAAACAATACATGATAAGTATTTTAAAACTATTAAAATCAAACTGACAAATCTCTTGTTATTAATTATAAGGTTATAATACATAGATATAATGTAATATAAATAGTTTTATAAACAGGAGCTCTTAAAACTTAAAATTCGTAAAATAAACTATATGTAATTAGTTTTCTTATTTTCCTAAATTTTACGAATATTCATTACAAGATTTGTAACATTCCATCTTTTGATCCACAGAGAATATAAAATATTTTATTTATTGACAACTTTTCATTTCGATTTCCTTAGAATTTCTATGCAATCTTTCCTAAGATCCAACTGAAGAATATTGAATTTAGATCCTTAAAGAAAGCGATTGTTCTTCCAGGAGTTTCATGGCCGCTTTTCAATAAAATACTTTATAATTATTTTAGGTAAAAGTGAGGCCTGCTAAAGGCATTTCCTAACTTGAGAAAGATTTCCTTGTAGTAGTACAGTTTCATGTATTGTAATAAATAGTTACTTCCCAAAATGTAACTGTTTCAATATTTTCCTGTAATATTCAATTATTTTTAAAGGATTTTTAAGGTATATCTTTGTGTTAACTTTTTGCTCTGCATTTCATTTTTCATAAAATTGATGGTGCACGATATTTAATATTAAACATATTCGATTCATTTTGCATTGTGAAAATAAATTCTTGTAAAATAAATATTTATTTTAAGCTTAACTATAAGTTTACTATCAGTATTGTTTAATAGATGCTTTATATTGTTAATAGAGGAATGAGAGAATTTTTATTTTCATAAATATACAAACAATCGTCAGTTTTACATTTCTTCTATTTCTTTATGATGTTTAATTTAGGTTTAAAAATTTAGTTTTTCTTAAGCAATGTGTAATAAAATTTACACATTCGTATTTAAGATAAAAAAAAAGTAAAATTATTATTTTTATTTATTAATCGATACCAAATAATACTAATTCATACATTTACAATCATAACATTTTTTCTATGCATTATTTTCATATATATTTTTATGCATCTTATGTGAATTTGTGTTATATGCAATAAAAGTTTAAAATTACACAAAAAGAAAATTATGCTCAAAAATGAAAATAGTTTTGAATTACGACTTTCTTCAAATATATCAATATTAATGGATTTGTAAATAAGTAATGAAAAATCTTAAAAATCATCAATCGTCAAAAGAAAAAAAAACTGTTGGTCTTAAAGCATTTTTAAAATTTTTAACAGAAAATATCTAGTGGAAAAAAATTTACTTATGCATGTGTCAAATCTTTTAAATTTTGATAGCTGAGTATTTTATGGAAACAGCTTCTCTACCATACTAATTTGTTTCTTGGAATTGCATTCAACTTTTAGAGATCCATGACGAAGATTAAAGTAACTCTGTCTTAACATTAAGGAGGCTTTTCTGATATTTCTTCATTTGGTCTCTTCAAAGGATTTTAAACTAATATTAATCATCTATTTTTAATAATGAGATTTAGTTTCTTGGTGTTATATGATTTATGTAAATATTTGTTTTAATTAATTATAAAATTATAAATTATCCCAAAATTTATTAATTAATATATTTTGAGGCATGCATAAATAATAAGTTTCATTAAAAAATTATAATATTTATCGAGTGTCTTGTAGCTCAAAGCTACCAAATTTCAAGAGTTCTATTCAAAAGAATTCATAAATTTAGTTCCAAAAATATCTGTTAATAGTAAAAGAAGATCAGTATTAGAAAATAAACTTAGAAAGCAATTAGGAATGAACAAAGTGTTCCTTCCTAATTGCTTTGCAAAAAGTAACTATATTTTTGAAGTTATTTATTTTCTTTCTTCTATAATATAAGTCTACAGAAGATTTTCTATATATATTATGTAGAAGTAAGCAGCGTTTATATTTTAGGTCTCTTATATATAAACTAAATTATTTTAAATCTTTGTTAATACAGTGATTAACAATAAACTATAAACACATCCATCAATATTATAGAAATGTGATTTTTTAAATATTTTTACTAAAAATGTCTTATGTAGTTTGATTGTCTTGGTTTAATTTTATTCATACATGTTTCTTTAACCATGAGTAGCATGAGCAGCTCTAAATGAAAAGAGTTTTTATTTTCTATTAAATCATGAAAATTATGTTTGTGAAAATTGCTTCATAAAGAGTGAAATAAGTAGAGCATTATACCAATCCTTGAAGAAAGTGAACGAAATTGATGAGAAAATGATCCCTCATATAAAAGTATCCAAAAATGGAAAGCATTTTGTTTGAGTTGAAACACTTTCAAAAATTCAATTAAAAACACATTTGAAGGATTGCAAAACATCGCTAAATGATGCGGTGAAGGTCATTAAATTCTTCATTATATGATTATTTTTCACATTAACTACACGACAGCAAACACTGAGAGAAACTCAGAAAATATTGTCAAAGAAAAATAAAATAAATAGAATTCTCCCTTTTTGGATCAAACGGTGAAAATAGTAATAGAATAATATTTCTATCAATACTAACCAAACCTTGAGTAACCATCGAGAATAAAATACTTTCTCTATGAGTTATCTTTCTTAAAATATGTGAATATGGTAAAGGAAAATGCTAAAAATTGGTAGATACTAGTGTCGAATCTAGAATTTCTGTGGTCAAGAATATGAATAATGATACTTTAATATAAACCTAAGTTAAATTACAGTAACATTTAAAAAAGAGTGTAAAAAGTGCTCACATCTCTTGAAAGTAATGTTATTTAAATTGGAAATTCAACCCTCAAAATTCTATAATGGTCTACAATTGTGTTTCAAGCGAATACTAGGAACAAATTCAATTCTTATTTATTTCATCAAGTACGTTTCCGGCAATTTAATCTCCCGATCATAGCTGATAAATACACAACCAACCACCATCTTTTTTTCTGCAATGCTGAAGTGACTGGGTAGACATATGAGTTGACATTTTTTTCTCTAATTTTCGTTATTTACAAAATTTTGATGTACACAGATTTCTTACACAAGACGATTGCCTCTAAACTCAGTTATTGAACCTATAATATTGTGGCCATGAGAGCGAATTTATTCTTCACCAGGTGAATCGAGAACAATTTTTGTTGGAAGGGCAAAACGTAGACTAATTTGGCAATTGTGATTATTTAATTTTTAGTCCCCATTGACAATTCATAGGAAAATGAGAGTATTTTTTTTAAAAACTTCATAACCATATTATGAAATGTTTTAAATTAACTCTGAATAGTTAAAAATAAAATAACATGGGCTGTTTTAGAGTTATTTAAGAATTTTATCACATAATGTCTTCTGAAGGTATTTTAAAGATAGCGTATTTGCATTTTATAAGAGAGGAAATCCGGAAAACTAGGATTCAGTAAGTCATATAAACTGTTTTCTATAAAGTTAGTTGCATTTTTTCTTATAAAGCAAGGCGAAAATGCTTATACAGGTATGAAATCTTTAAGTGTAAGAGTAACCAATCGGGAACAGTGATTAACACCATCATTTTATAGAGGGCGTGGATTTAATTTCTAATGAAAATTTTAACCCTTAAAGATAAATTTCTATTTGTAAAGAATGCAACACCATGGAAAAATTACGTGATTAAGCTGAAATTTGTAAGAAATGAAAATTGTGTTAATCAAATGATTGAAATTATAGAGTCAACATGCATGCGTTGGTGAAATAGTGATTTCTATACTAGTGATGAAATCGTAGAAGCAGAGTTCAACGCTGAAATAGTCTATGGTTACCTATCAGTATTTTAAATTAATAATTAAAACTTTTCCTCTTGTAAAAAAACCACATTTTGTGTTTTTTTACAAGAGGAAAAGTTTTAATAACTAACATAGCTCGAATAGGGAGCCATCGGTTGCCATGAAAGATCGTGTAAATTGCAACTTGTGGACAGCAAAGCAGTATCACAGTCATGCTAGTTTAAAAGAACTGGACCCATGGAATTGAACAACTCAGAAATCTAAGAGTAGATATCAAAAAGCGAGGTCCACATATGACTACAGGTACTGGTCAAGATAGCGTAAATGGGTAGCAGAGCTTCATCTAGATATCTGTTAGCATGTTGGTTCACTGCTTCAGAGCCATCATTGTCTGCTACGTCAATTCTTACTGCGCTAAGGACTGCATGAAAGAATTTCTTTATACATAATCCTCTTGACACAAAACCATTGAGCTCCGCGGCTGCATTGGACTCATGAACATAGAGACTGTGGCGTAGAAAATGGTAATTTTCTGAGAAAACAAGTTTAATTTGTGTCAAATGTTTTTCTGGTGAATCCTATCTTCCGAAATGCTTCATAGAATGCTATAGTGTGAATACTGAGAGTTATGGTTTGAGTAAGATTGTGGATCAAGGACCATTTCAGTTGTTACAAGTTGTGATCTTTTCAGAAACAAATATATAAGGGCAATACTAGAATCTGGAGTCGTTCCTATACTTCAAAACATTTCAGGAGCTAACTTTCATGTCTGCCCACCCACATTTTTCAAGGAATGTTCAAGACTTCTTTACACCAGAGTACAAGCAGATTTTTTCTTGGTTTGCTTACTTTACTTGTTTATATAATATATGGGGAATTTCGTTGGTTGGCCTTGTCGTCCGATATAGCTTTTTCAAATAAGCTTCCAATCAAACATTCAAGATCTATGTGATTCACGTTGCAGCAATCACGTGGGGCCAAATACTAATTTCGCACACTTGAAGTTTTTTTTTTGCTCTAAAAAACTTAATACTTTTTTGTACCAATAAAATACATTTGTGTTTTAAATTTCGTTTAATTCTATTTATTCCTTCATGATATTGCAGTTTTTACAAACGCGTTTACGCAAATATAAATCCACGTATTAAGTGAAAAATATCATAAATGCTATCAATTTTAAATAAACGTAAAAAATCTGTATATGCATTCATTCTTGACCAAAAATATTCAAAACATTGATCATAAATCTGTGTGTGAAACTTCATTATAAATGTTTAGATTGTAGCCCTTCAAATTCTTTGAAATATCATCATATTTTATTTTTAATTCCTTGAAGGACATTTAATCGAGTTGATGAATGCACAGTCTGTTAATTTAAAAATTTGTTTCTCCTATATTTTGTGTATATATTTATAGAAAATCTCTTGTAAAACCTAATTGCTACAAATAAAGTAATAAATCAAACTTTAAGTCCCTGTTTAATTAGCTCTCTGAAAATATGACTTTAGAGTAGCAAACAAAAATAAAAAGAATATTAAAGTGATAGTAAATAAAATAGAGTTTGAAATGAGATAGTAAATAAAATCGAGGGAAAAATATTAGGAGTAAATAAAATGGCATGCTTAAATTAATTTCGTATTCAATGATTACAATTTGAAAAGATGTCTAATTTACAATCATAACCTACAATTAGAAATAAGTTCTGAATCATTACAAGCAGCTTCTCGTAAGATTGAAATACACGCATTGCTGAAGTGAAGCCCAGAAAGCTGAATATTTATTTATCCACAATATTTAACAAAAAATGTAATCCGTTTGTCACTGAACAGTTAATTTTCTGATCGAGGCAGCTAATTAGACTTAGACTACAGTTTAGAGATGATCTAAAACACAATAATCATTCAAACAGGTATTCGAAACTACGAGCTTTTTGAACCAAAGGCCAGCGCACTAGCCATTTAGCAGTCATCTAAGAAAAAATATGCTAAGGAAGTAAAGCAAATATGCAAATAAGGCAACAGTAAAATGTAGAAAATGATGGATGATTGTCGGACAGTCTGAATTGGAATTTTTGAAATGTAGAATCTCGTTAACCTTTCGAATCATTCACGCAAGGGGAAAAATGAAAACATAAAGTAACTCATTTATGTGCTGAATGCTAGAATTTTGTAAATGATATGAATGACAAACGAAAAATAAACGATTCAAAGAATATTTTTCTAAATTATTTGTTTTTAATGAAATTGTGAATTGATTCAGGAGATATCACAAATTTATGTAACATTACATAATTTAATGTCATTTCAATAAAAAGGATATATAATAATGATTGAATTTTTTTTCTGAGATATTTATGAGAGATTGTACTCTCTTAATTTTACCAGATTCATAATTTTGGTCATCGTAAACTAGATTAAAGTATAATTTGAAGTTATACGTAATGAGTATTTTTATGTTTGATTTAAGCCCATTACACACAAACAACAAATTATAATTTCATCAAATAATTATATTTTATTCTAGTAAAAGTACTCTTTTTAATATTTTTTTTAACAAAGAAGCTTTTTCATGTTGAGATATGAGGAATTTTTATTGTGGATGTGCACTATTGGGTATTGAATATCGCCTAATTAACTGGTTCAGAAACTCTAATACCTCAACTAAATAAAAAAATAATTTTACAATCTCTCCTCTAGGATGATAGGTATAATACTGATAGGCTAACATAGATATTTCTAATTTAAGCAATAAGGAATACAATTCATCTCATCAGTCCATTACGTTAAAAATCATTGTCAAAATATAGCAAAAAATATGTGAGTGTTTTAAATTATTTAGAAATTTATGTCAATTTAATTTCTTAATAAAACCTGTTTTAAAAAAAATGAAAAATTTTTCCATGAATCCCAGTTCTCTATTAGAGGTTTATGTACATATTAAAATACCCCAAAATTGACAGAGGTATTTCAGAAGTTTTAGAAGCTAATTTTTTATGTCAATTAAATACCTTTTGAGGGGAAGTTTACAGTAAAAATTAAAATCATTAAAGTCAATATTTAATTTTAGATTAAATTTAATTAAAACAATGAAACAATATTTTAGATTTGGAGTTAGTAAAAATCTTCTGAGGTCAGCCATTCTAGAGACATATTATTATTTGTGACTAATTTTGAAAATTTATCTGCTTTTCCATTTATTATTCTACTTTTATGAGCTGGAACTCAAATAATTTGAAGAGCTTTAAAGAATTTTGAAGCCTGCCATATCATACTTATGGATCTTTGATTACATTAAACAAGATCCTTATGAACAGATTTGCTGTCAGTGTCATAATTGATCAACTCATATATTGATTTACAGATTGCAAGTGAAGCTGAATTTGTGTTATTTACTTGTGTATCCAAACGATCTATTTGTAGACCTTCCAAAAACGTAGGGTATATCTTCATTTTAGTGATGCGCCTGTGTTTGATTGCTGAGAAGTTTATTCTGAAAATCATCTACATAAATGTTCTTTGGAAAAAGGAATTGGAGATATTGCTTTTCTCATCTATTATATCAACCAGAGGGATGTGATACCCATTCTCAGAAAAAGCATTAAAATTATGAATAATATTTTTGAGTGGAGAATGCTGTTCCCTACAGGTGTTTGAACCACAATCTGTTTGGCATTTTCCAAAACTGAGATTCAATAGTACCATCATTTGCAATTTTTCCAAGAAGAATATTTCTATTTTCTTCGAAAAATTGCGAATGCTATTTCATCTATGAAGAGCTAATTCCAAGAACAGATGTTTGTACTATTTCTAAAGGCTTTATAATTGAAGAATTTGTGAGTAAAAAAATATTGCTAGAATAATTAAGAAGACAACATATAGATGATTTTACGAGTTGAATTAAATGATGTGATCTACCACCATAAGTTTTATTAAAGAGAGAGAATTTTTAAAATATTTATTCTTTTATATGTATTATTTTTTAAATATGTGATGAAAGTTTCTAATTTTTGTAAAACTAAGAATTTTAATTTACTTTTCTATTCAATTGTTTCTTTATTAATATGCAAACACCAATCAGGTTTGCCTTTATGCACGAATAAATTGATTGCTGAACCTGAACAAATCTGATAGGATATTTGTAATTTCCAATAGCTACACCAAAAGTCAATGCTAGATAGAGTTTCTTCTAATTTTTTTTATGGTTTATAGATTTTCATTAATATATAAGAATATCATATATTACATGTTTAACTCTCTGAGAAATGGCTTCATGAAAATCGAACATAAAAATGGTAAATAGGATAGGAGACAATACACTTCTCTGTGGTACACCCCATTAGAAATAAACTGAGTACGTTTTTCTTACTTTTAATTTTCTATCTTGCAAAAAATTATGAGTCAATTTAGCAATTTTCCATGTTATATCTAATTGTAGGCATTTGTACACCAACATATCAATACAAATAGAGTCATCCGCTGATTTTTTTAATGAATTCAGAGAGGTTCTTCGAAATAATATCAAACTTATGTTAACTTCATACTTGTATGATATAAAATGTATTGTTATATAATCATAGGAAAATGTCTTACGAGGCATTCAAATAACTGTAATGTTTTAAGAAAAGTATCACAAATAGAGTAATTTTTAAAAGATATATTTCTTTTCAAATTAAATGAAAAAGAAACATTTTACGTTTAATAATGCTTAAAATGCAAAGCTACTACTTAACAAGAAAATTTTATGAAGAAACTTGCTTCAAAGATTTTGAAACTTATTTATTTTTTGTACTAATATCATAGAAATATATAATAAAAATAGTATTGTACTGAAAATAAGATTCAAAACAAAAAAAATGGTCTAAGAACTTTGTTTTACTATTTCTTACGTAAATACGGGAAATAATCTGAGTTATAATTTTAACATGTAATACATACTGTGTGATTCTGATTAACGAATAATCTAGAAAAGATTTTAAATAATTTAACATGCAGGGTTTTTACCTTAGTATCCAAGTTTAGTAAATAGACGATCGTAAAAAGATTTCAAACAGACTCAAGCATTCCTATGATATCCGTTTCAATTTAATGAGTATTATTTGCGTAAAAATAAATTTGAAATATATAATTATCGTGGAATAAATTTATTAAAATAATTCTGTGGGTTTCGATTGCTTAAATTGTTCAAAAAGCAAAACTAAAAGAAATTTGGCTACAGACGAAAATTCCTAAAAAAGTGGTAAATGTGTGGCAGACCTTGTGTCCACTTTCATTGCTGCCATGGTCTATAATTCTAAGGGTCTTTTCACAAACAAACAATTCTCATTCACCCATGCTCCAAGTTTCATACTGTCATAGGCTTGAGGAGGTAAGCTTCTATTATTATCATTAATTTTATCATAAATGAAAAATTTACGAAAATATTAGGAATGTTAAGTTTGACATCGTGAATGTGTTTCTGATCTAATTCCTTATTTGACTCTTCTATGATCGTAAATGTGTCGGAATTTCAGTAAACATTGCTACCACAGTGGAAATTCATTCCGTATTTGGTTAAAGGAGGGATAAATTCCAGACCTACGATTTCATTTGTAATTTTTGCCAATAAATTATTCTTTTGATTTTATATTTAATAACTTATATCACTATTTGCTTCGTTCGTTATATATGTTCGTTAATAAATATTCGCTTCGTTCTTATTTAATATCTTTGTACTGTTATTTCCTTGTTGATGACTATATATAGGCATATTTTCAACTTTACAGTCTAAGGCTAAATTAGTTAAACGTGTTTCTTTTTTAAAATGATTTCAAGAATAATTTTAATTGAATGATATATTTTTAGAACCTAAGAAAGCTGAAATAATTTGCTAATCACAGTTTCTTTAGTAAGTTGCTTAAAAATTTGGTTTATTTTTGTCACCAAAACCTTTTATGTAACAAAAAAATATAGGCTTAAAATTTTGGTTTATTCACAAAACATTTTTTAAATTGAAATGTTTTAAAAGAGGTTAAAATATTTAATCCTGTATAATAGTTTCTAAACCTAAATTATTTTGCAAATTTATATTTCTGTATTTTTTAAATATACAGTTCTTCTTTTTAAATTTTTTAGTGTTAAAAAATTCTTATTGTGTTATAAATCCCTTTAAAAATTTAAAAGTTTTTAATATATTACGCAATATTAAATTAAAAAAACTGTTTTAATAATCTCATTATTTTGGCTAATTTTATCCCTTAACCCAACAATAATTTATTTTCAGTTCATACATTTTATTTTGTCTTTTGGTCTAAAGATATCTTTTATCCCATTTTGCACGCAAGACAGATATATTGATAGACGCTTAAATTTAAAATATTTTTGAGGGTCGTAATATCATGTGCTGCTTTGGTATTGAAAAAAGGAAAACAATCTATGATAATTATTTTATTTTAACATTCTCTGATCGAATTATTTATTATAAAATAGCGAATGAACATAAGTATATACATGTATGTATTAATGTATTCAAACAATATAGATATAAAAATTTAATTTATTTCATAGAACATCTGCTAGCTTTCAAGGGATTTTGTAGTTTGATTAGTTGATGGCATTGTATATACCGTAACAGTACTTTGTACTGATTGTTCTTCATTATATTGTTTATCTGCTTCTTCTAAGCGGTGCAATCTCTGTTTCAGTAGCTTTTGGGTCCGAGAATATTCGCTAAGAAACCTTGCAAATTTAGTTTGCAAGTTATCAAGGGCAGTTTGTAACTTATTGTACCTAACATGAATATTCGTGTCTTCAATCTCGCAATTTTTGGCGTCTTTTGCATCAAGAAGGCCATCTTTCATTAAAATTTCTTTTCCTCTTTCTATTAACAGTTTTTGAGCTTCAGGATACTCTGCGAGAACATTCCACAGATCTTCTTTAGAAAGCACAAATAAATCAGAAAAACCAACACTTCTCACATTTGCTGTTCGTCGATTACCAGTTTTAACGCCAGAGATATTTAAGATGCTTAATTCTCCAAAAACACAGCCTTCACTTAAAGTTGCTAAGATTTTTTTACCATCATCTCCAACAACTCGAAGCTGTCCCCTTTTTACAATGTACATTTCTTTACCAACATCGCCTTTTCGGCATATGTAATCACCGGGACTAAAGACTTGCAACTTCAGTTTCAGTACTAACTGTACTAGTAGGCCCGGTTCACAGTCTTGAAAAACCTTGACTCTTTTCAGCGTGTCCATATGAACATGGATTGCAATCTCCGCTTTTAACTTGTCTGGTAACACGGATGTAACATCATCCTCATCTAACGATTGTCTATTGATCCACAAATAGTCGAACCATTTTATTACTCTGTTCTCAAGTTCCTTACTAACCTTACGGAATTCTAAATACTGTTTTACTCCATCCATTCTCCTCTGGAACTCCGAACGTGTCACATTCATATTACTTATCATGCTTCCCACATTTCCAACGATAGTGGCGAAAATGAGGACACCAATCAAAAAATCAATCACAACAAAAATATACTCTTCATCCCTCACTGGTGGAGGCATTTCTCCTATGGTTGTTAATGTTAAAGTTGACCAGTAAAAGCAATATATATATTGATGTCTTAGTGAAGAAAATCTTGGCGTAGTCATGTTGTATACCCAGGAATCTGTTCCGAATCCAATAGAATAACTTACTGCAAAGTATAAACAAGCATTCCAGTGAATGATGACCAATATATAAAAAACTAATTTGGCAATTCGGAAAGCGTAAGGGAAATTAGTTCGTGTTTCAGTTCTATCAAAAAATTCGAGTAAACGGTGAAAGCGAAGCAATCTGTTCAGTCGGAAAATGACGATACACGGCACTTGTAAATCGCACGATGTGTCCATAATTAAGTATGATAAATCAGTTGGCACTAAACTTAGGAGGTCTAACTTTACTTGATAGGATCGTACGTAATTTTTTAAAAGTTGCTTGGAATCTCGCACCAAAAGGCCTTGTTCTAAATATCCTATAAATATAAAACAATACAAAATTTTTATCAGTTTGATATAAAAGGAGTTATTTATAAACAGTACAGCTGCCAAAAGTTCAGAATGAAAGTTAGGAACCATAATTAGATAAATTCCTTATCTGTTTGTGTGTGTGGTCGATACTATTTACATTCTTAATTACATCAATAGGAATGTCGATAAGCTTCAATGTTCCTATATTTATAATAAACTTTATTCATATTTGGACGATATAATATTTTTAACCCAAAATTCTGCATTTTTTAAATTTAAGACCATGTCTTAATATGTAGAATTATTATTCTTATATGAATGCATTATATTGATTAAATCTTGAAAGGGATCATTTAATTTTTTTTCTGTTATCAAAATAAATTTTTTCACGAAGGTCCATGTTAAATATGTGATAATGTGCTTTATAATCTAAAGCTCTCTGTCCTTTGGTTTAGTTGCCACTCGGGAGGTATTTAACTGATCATAAGACATGAAAAATATAAAATTAGATTAGTATATTTCTGAAATTAAATAAGTACTTATTAAAGAGAATAAAAACTGAAAAATATTAAAAATTGTTATAACACTATATTAAAGAGTGATCGCTTATATGAAAAGTGTTTTGCAGCATTTTATTTATAGGCATTTAATATTGAAAAGTCTCATATTTAATTACAAATAGATGATTCCAATATCAATAGGGAAATTTTTTCCATGTATCTCAGAAATAGTTCATAAAGAGAAAAAAAATCATATTATGATGTTTAATTTTTTATAAGTAAATAAATAATTTTTCTAAAAATATATGAAAATTCTGTATTTGAATCTTATTCTAATGACATAATTCTTCAAAACATTTTATGACAATAATTTTAAGAATCAAAATTTCCTGAAAAATATTAAGTTACTTTTAAAAATGCCACTGAAATTGAAAATGGGGGAAAATTGAATTGAATATCATTAAACTTGAGAGCATAAAATAAAAATTCATTTTGTTACATTCAAAATTTTAACAAACAAGACTTCCAAATACGAATGCTTGAATTTCAGGGAAAATTTACTAGTGAGATTTTTCTATCTGAATTTATAATTAATATCTATTCACTTCATATTTTATTTTAAATATTTTTACATATTACTTGAAATTCATAAATTTCCATGTTTAGTTAACTTGAGATACCGTACACAATCCAATTGATTTTGCTAATCTTTTTTCTTAGCACTGAATTTCAAATGAATAAATTCTTTAAAATTATTCGGAACTCGAGTTATTTTATTACATCTAAAAACCAAAACACTTTGTGTTTTTTTTGTGAAAATTGTTATTAGAAAAAGGTCCAGATAGGGGAAATTCTGGGCCAAATATTGCTCGAGGAGAGTATATTGATGTCTTTTGCCTTCAAAACAAAAATGTTTAATGCTTTTATATGATATTTTCATTTAGAAGATTCTTTAGTCAATTCTGTTACAATGAATAACAAATGATGTGTTGAATAAAAATGGTGTGGTTCAGTTACTTAGTGGGCATAAAAAGCACGATTTCAGTAAATACAAAGAATTTTACATTTATGAATGAGATAAATATCATTCTTGTTTAATACTTTACAATTATGTATAGGGATTGTTAAATAAAGTTTTCTGCTCAGTTTGTTTGCATGGTGAAATTTTTAGGTATGTAAAAATTTTCTATCTGTGCAAGTTTCATACAAAGTCTTAAATATTTAATGAAAATAGAAACAATATTATAAAATAAGAAACAAAATGAAAGTAAAAAGAATACAGTGAGAAGAAAAATGTTCTTACTTCTTAGAAAAATATTTTGGCTAAGCAAATAGACACTTTAATATCTTGAGTAAAAATTCAGAATATTACTATTTTAATTTTGTGCCATTCTCCATGGAAATTTCGCGATTTTTTGAGATACCCACCTACTATATATCCGAATCAAGTTTTGCCATTCAAAAATAAATATATATTAAAATTTATACATAATTTTAAACATCCCATAAAATTGTGAACATTCTATTGTTCAGTTATTAAAAAAGGGTTGAAAAATAACATATAATTCTTTTCTGTAATTTAATTTTTTAATATCATGATGTAACAATATATGTATGTATATATACATTATATACTCTTTTAATAGTTACAGAAAATTTATTCTATTTATTTCATCGACAGATTATTGAAAAGATGAAATATATTAAGTACTAATCGTAGTGCTCTCTTCGATTAGAATTTAGTTCTAGAAAGAAGAAGAAAATTGTTATTTTAATTTAGAACTATTTCAAAATATTCATACTTGACTTTAATTTAAAGAGAATTACCATGTTGATATTCACTTTTCCACATTCGGAATTCTTAGAAGGAATATTTTCAATTTTTCTTATAAAAGTTTCAATATCCGCAAATATTATTTCGAGAACACAATGGACTACTAAGGGAAGCTTCATAAAATGAGTTAAAGGATTTTCCTCTTTAGCTAAAGTGATTACTTTTGATTAATTTTTGAGAAAAGATTATTTTAGCACATAATGAATGGAATATAATTCATATCCCTTAGAAGAGAGATCATTAATAGAGAAAGTCTAATGAAAATAATCGTTCAAAGGATTTTACATGATTTAATATGTAGCTTTGATCTATCAACACGATTTATGTATTTAACTATTCCTTTGGTGCTCTTTCTACTTTTAAATTTTATTTTATCAAGTTTATTAACGTGTGAGCAAACTTAGATAATATCCTTCATACTTAAAGTGCTTGCACATACATATAAACTATTAAATACATAAGCAGTAATACTAAGAAGAATTGAAAGAAAGTGCATTTTTTGGTAATATAAATAAGTGATTAAAATTTCAAATCAAGAAAGCAACTTTTTAAGTGAAAAATTTACAAATGAAATAATAGCTCAAAGCTTTGTCTCGCGTCCTCCATTTAAAATACACGATGAAAGGAATGCAGAAACTTATTTTAGAGCGCTTATTAAATGTTGAAGCATTTGTGTATAAGCTTTTTAGGCAAAGAAAATTACCAAAGATTTGTATCGAGATAGAAAAGCACTAAAACAATTTTTATAAACTTGAAATTTCACATTCTATGAATTAAGTTCTCACATACATCCAAATATATAAAATTAGGTGGAAAAAGTATGCATTTTTTTATTTACTATAAACAACTGAAATAAGCTTGTTTAAAAAAAGAATAAATTAGGGAATTTTAACATCCTACTAAGAAACTTTTCCCAGATGCATAATTAATTTATCAGGTATACTGTTTATCATGTAAAATCTTTAATTCAATTACATCATATTTGTTACTCAGTCTGGAAAAAAATGTCTATCATGTAAAAATGACATGCCTTCACAAAGTTTTCGATTTTAAAAATGATCCAAATAAAATGAATTTTTAAAAATTTCTTATCCTCCCAACTTAATTTTTTTATAAAGAACTTAAATTTCATTTATTTCACCAGGAGTCTAATATTTTTTTATTGTTTCTGTGAGAAACCTTTACAATAATACATAAAATTAACTCTAACCTTATCTTAAAATCTGTGCTGTAATTTTATACAAAGAAAAGAGTACGAATAACATTTTTGTCAAAATGGCAATAGTATGAAAGAAAGGACATGAAAATATCATATTTATAACGATATAAAACGTTAAAAATTAATGTAGACAGGCATAATATTATTAATTGCGAATGTCATTATAACAATATTATTTATATGAATTTTTTAACAAGCTTAAAGTAAAAACATTCAATTCCTGAAATTTCTTTTAAGTTGTGGTTCCTATAATTATACATATTTAGTATTTTTTTTATAATATAGAAATATTGAATAACTCAAATAATATTAGTTTGAAAACTTATTCTATTTGGCTTTTTTGAACTCTGATTATTTATTAAAATTGTTAAATAATATTTAAAGTGTTTAGCCTTACCTTTAAATAATAATTTAAAATACACTTTAAATTGTTAAAATTTTTACGTTTGTTATTCCAGAAGAGTTTTACATGAGTAATGTAAGGCATTGAATTATAAAATTTTGTGTAGAATTTGTT
Organism: Latrodectus geometricus; assembly: GCA_026290005.1. Classification (NCBI taxonomy): domain Eukaryota; kingdom Metazoa; phylum Arthropoda; class Arachnida; order Araneae; family Theridiidae; genus Latrodectus; species Latrodectus geometricus. The sequence goes on from JAPDSC010026891.1 coordinate 278,102, forward strand.
AAAGTATTTTAATGTAATGTATAGAAAGAAAACAGCTGTTCACTTTTCTAGTTTCCGCTTTTCATTAGACGACATTCAATTCGAATTTGCTATTGTATTGAAAACGTTAAATAATACACATATTAAAACATATTAAGTGTACTATTTAAAAGAGTTAAAAAAAATATAATGTGCATGGTTAAACCTTAACAATAAAGGCTTCTCCAATATTGATAGATTTTCAATTATTTTAAATTTATTTAAGAATCACTTGTAATTAATTAAGAATTACTAATAACATAAATACATTGAATTTTATTCCACGGGAGTGTGTGAAAATTTGTATTTTATTGAAAAAATTTTAATTTAAAAATAATATTGTTATCAACTATAAATCAATATGTTCTAACAGCGAGTAATTTCAAAATTAACTAATTCAAAACTGTTTATTATATGCAATTTATTTTACTTCTTTTTAATTGATTCATCAAAATTAAAATAAATTTTTATTTAATTATTTTCTTTTGTAAACTTAAATTGTTGTATATATATTTTGCTTTCAAAATTATTGTAATGTCTGTTTTAATGTTGAATTAGGTTACTTGAGAATTTTTTTATTATTTCAGAGAGTATTTTCTATATTTTACTGTTTGTACTCAACTAATATTTGTTGATAATATTTCGTTTCATATTTCCAATTGTTTACTGATTAAATTTGGTTTTCTGCTTTTTATTGTAATTGAAGTTTTAATTTTAAAATTCATAGCAATCAACGTTCACACTAATTTTTTTTGGTTTACATTAGCTAAAATGAAAACTTTTATTAAAAAAATAAATATATTAACTCCTTCTATACTAATAATATGCAGGGATATTAAAGATATTATTGCATTAATGTAGAGAACTTTTACCTGTTCTAGCATGGATAACCATGTCAAATAAATATATACTATCACATAGATAGTCAAGAAAATACCACGTTGTTGGAGACAATTTCTGCAGTTCCCAGAAGACACTGCGTCCAACAATCATAACCACATTATATACAAGAGCCATTGAAATCACAGATAACCATCGGTAGTGAAAATTCTCTGATGGATCGACGACAAACGTCCTATTGGAGAGAAAAAATGCATTGAATATAACATTTTTATCATCTTTTTAATAAAATATGATTTTTTTTATTGAATTGTATGATGTAATTTCTTCAGTTTGTGCAGATATGTAAAGTTTTTTAAATTTTATGACTACTTTTTACTTAGTTAATTTCAAGAAAAATGAGTATAAACTTGAAAAAAGAAGAGCTTGAATAGTCTCAAAATCTGAAAATAATAACGAAAAAAGCTGAAAAGGAGTGTTTACCTTACAATTTTTTTTTAAATTTAAACACGGTATTTATTAGTATCTCATAACTAGAGTATAGAATTATCACGTTTTGTAAATTCAGTTATGATCAGAAAAGTCAACGAATTGGGATAGTAAAATGATGCATATTTTCAACGAAAGGCATGTTTTGATAAATATAATGTTACAATAGAATGCAAGCATTCTTATTGATTTTAGACACGATACAGTTCAGTTTTATATAATTTTTGGTAAGGATTATAAAAAATGAAGTTAGTTAATTATAAATTACAATAATGTTTGGATACCTGATACACGTAGCATGATTAAAATGGGACATCAGGAAATAAAGCAGAATCCCAATTTAGAACATAAACTAAAAATAAAGCCCAAAATATTAATGCTACCGGCTAACATATGAGTGACTTAAACATAGGCAAGTGTTAACTGATGAGTGACTGAAAATTAAAGTATTTTGGATGGAAAAGATTATGTCATAGTTCACGCAGCTTTAATATTATACTAGTTTTCTCATATCTTAATGGATTATAATTATTATCTCTCAATAATTTCTTTGTAATTATCAAGAAAACATTTTCAGTTATTGGAGAGGAGCGTATGTATATATGTGTAATACGCTTACGCTAACAAATTAAACAGTTACGTAAACATAATACGCTTACAGTAAAAGTGCTCAGTAAAAATCCTATAGTAATATTCAAGAAATGAGAATTGCTTGTTGCCATTTTTTTGAAATTAGATTAGAAATATTAATATTAATCAAATGGAATGTGAGCAAATTTTTATTAAAAATGTAAAGTAATCTCATAGGTACTGTACAGTCAGTGACTAATTATTTTACAATACGTTAATTGAGTAAACAATTATGATAGAAAAGCTAATCAATATATTAATTGGAAACGTATATATATAATTTAAAATGATTCAGATTAAATTCAAAGTAAATCACTTACATTGCTTTCAACAATAATTTTCTTGGTTTAAAATTCTACACAATGTAATAAAAATCTGAAATTTTTACTTTACACATCCTAATAATTCTTAATTACACTTGTAGTTGTATCTTCTTAAAAAGTTATAAATTCATTAAATATTCTTTTTTAAATATTATCTCTGTTTAAATTTTTATATTATTATTTATTTTCGTTACTTCATATTTAAATTCATTAATGAATGGTCTTTTTCTTAGTCGTATTAAAATGATTTTAAATATTTAAGGTCATTTAAAGGTTGTTTGATCTCCAGAATTTGGTATAACTTTAGAATTTCCGCTTTATATTTCTCTTCTAGATTTAGAAAGATGAAGAATTTTATTAAATTTTAGTTTTATTATCTTGTTAACTTGTTTGCATATTTGTCCTTTTAATACATGATTTAATAAATGGGATTCTTAAATTATGTTTCCAAAAGTATCTTTATTGTCAAGATTAAATCAATATTTTCAAATTTATTAATTTCATTGAGAAATTTCAAAAGTGAATAATAATTTAATATTCTTTTCTTTCACAACTATAAGCTAATTTATTTGGTGACTTTTTGTACACGAGCCCTAACTGGACTTGATTAAATTGTATTTTTAAAGCCGTCACCCTTGACCGCTACGCACAATGGAAACCCTGGTTAAAGCTGAAGAAGAAGAATGGATCTAGTGTTTGTTAGGTTCCTAGCCTAAAAGGCCATGTACCTTCTATTCCAAAGAAATTTTTCTACACCTAACTTTAGTTGAGATTAACATAAGGATTTCAAAACATAAGATTATTTAAACAAAATTTTAAGAAAATATTTTGCTTAGGTTAAAGTGCTCCCAACGAGAGTTCTTTGCATGAGATTGAATAAACATAAAAAAGAAAAATTTGAATACACATTACAAACAAGAGTGCAAGAAACTATTTTTAAATTACAGATTATATACATAGTATTAATAAAACTATATAAAGACAAAAAGGTTTTTTTTATTCTATTATATATATATAAAATATGCATATATATAAATACAATTTTTATTTATTTATTTATTTAATTCTACTTTTTGGGAGGCGAATAGATAAGTTTGAAAGTGGCTTAACCAGCAGAACCGCTCTTGGTCTGTGGAAATTGGAAAGTTCATAGGGACTGTAGTTTTCAATTGCTTGAATTTCAGAGTTATCAATTTCTTAAAGTTTGTTGTAGAAGCGAAAAGCAAGGAATTGGACGTATCTTGATAGGGGAAGGACACCCAAATTGTTTCTGATGTGTTCGTTTCTGATGTAGAAGTCTGACTGAGTGATCAGTCTAAGAAATTTACTTTGTTGACCCTCAAGAGGTTTCAGGTTCGTTTCGGGAGCACCACCCCAGATTGGGGCTGCATGGGTGATAATAGGGCGAAGGTATGATTTATAAATTAATAGCTTGTTAGCCATGGAGAGCTTCGATTTGTAGAGAATTAAGGGGTAGAGTGAAGTTTCGGCAGAAATAAATTTATTCTTGATTTTATTAATATGGGCTTTCCAGGTAAGTTTTTTATCTAACGTAAGACCGAGGTACTCGACTTTATTTGACCAGGGGACCGAAAAACCGCTTAGTTGAATCTGGGGTGGGGGGTAGAGTGCGTTTCCCAGTAAAAATGACAGCAGTGGATTTACTAGGATTTATTTTAATTTTCCACTTATTAAGCCACTCTTCAATGGCCATGAGGTGTTCAGTAAGGGTAGCATGGATTTTCCAGTAGAGCGAGCTAGTTGACAAAACGGCAGTATCATCCGCGAACAAGCAGAGCATAGTATTTTGGTGTTGCGGAATATCATTGATATAGATGTTAAATAAGAGAGGACCCAGCAAGGATCCTTGCGGTACTCCTGCAAGAATGGGTCTGTCCAGAGAAATATCTTTTCCTACTCTAACAGTAAAAGTGCTGTTGTAGAGGTAATTATAAATTAAAGTAATTAATTGGGTGGGGAAATGGAATTTAATTAGTTTGTAAATTAGACCAGGATGCCAAACTCTATCAAACGCTTTTTCTATATCAATGAATATACCTGCCGTGGATTTTTTGCACGCGATTCCTTTTGAAATTTTCTCTACTACTCTGAGTAGTTGGTGGGTGGTAGAAAGTTTTTTATGGAAGCCAAATTGTTGAGGAATAATAATTTTGTTGGCCTCATCAAAGGCCAGTAATTTATTAAGAATTATTTTTTCGGCAATCTTGGCCATAGTCGGCAAAAGAGAAATCGATCTATAATTGGATGGGAGATTTTTGCTTTTACCCTTCTTGTGCAGCGGAATGATAACTGCCCTTTTTCACACATTTGGAAAATGGCTTGTTTTCAGTATACTGTTGATGATTGCAGAGAGGCAGCAAATTGCTCTAATAGGGAGCTGTTTCATAATTTTGTTGTTGATATTATCATGACCGGGACTTTTTTTGGGTTTGAGTAGTTTAATAATTTCTTCAATTTCTGAAGCAGTTGTTTCTATGAAAGCTGATTATTAATGTTATTAGTCAGGAAATTAGTTACTGTGTTTAAAATTTGATGGTCATTTTGTGGGTTACTGAAGTTGTTTGGTTGAAATTGTTTTTCAAGACTGTTTGCCAAACATTCCGCTTTTTCAAAATTTGTGAGTGCTACTATGGCGCGATCTATGAGTGGGGGGGACATAGTCCTTGTTTTTTCTCCTTTTATTAGCTGCTCTCAAGAAGGATCCATCCTCCACATTGAGATTAGTGAGGTATGCATTCCATGAGTCATGTTTATGGAAGGCTATTTTATTTTTGATTATTCGTTTTAAGGCATTAATTTGATTTTTAATCACTGGAGATCTGGTTCTATTTTGAATTTTTCTTAATTTATTTCGTTTTTTAATTAAATCAATTATATTGTCTGGCAAGTATTCTATTTGATGATTCATTTTGGTGAATTTACTGTGATTAAGAGCAGTATTTATGATAGAAGTAAAATTATTAACATTTTCTTCAAGTTGGGATGGGTCATCAGTTAATTGAAAAGCTTTATCTGGAATTAAACAGTTAATTTTATTTCTAAACTTACTCCAATTGTGACAAGTCTTTTGCCAATCACTTTCTTGCTGAAGAAAATTAGCACTGGGTAGTGATTGGACGGGAGCTCCTCGATTGTTGATAATTTCATGGGAGCTTGGATACCCCTGGAGAGCATTAGATATATATAATTTGCATGTGTAGGGCCGAAATGAGTGGGTTTATCGGGTTTAAAAATGGTAAAGTCGGTATTGTTTATAAGGGAGTTTAGGACTTTTCCTGTACTGTTTGCATAATTTCAACCCCAGTTCTGGTGTTCAGCATTGAGGTCCCCAGCGAGGATGATCTTGAAAGTGAGTGCTGCTAGGTTTTCAATGTCAACAGAAAGAAGTGATGAATTGGAGTTGGGGGGATGTAGAGTGACGCCATTGTAATGTCAGAGCTATCCGAGAAGTGTAATTTGATAATTGTCGCTTCAGCAAAGTGCAATTTAAGGTGTGGGAATATGTGTATGGCTGATCTTTGTTTTAATTAGAATGGCCGTGGTTAAAGCTGAAACGTCCTACTTCAAAAGGAATTTGCCTTGAAAACCATTACGGGGAGAATTGCACATGTGCACTTCATATATACTCACTTCTTTTGAACTCTTTTTAATGTTTACTATTTGCGAAAATGTTTATAGCTAATTATTTCGTACAAACTTTGCTTCGAATTCATTACATAATCTGCAGCACTTAAAGTTTCTGAAAAAACTAGAACAGTGTAAACGAGACATTAATTGTAGAAAAGAACCTGGAAGAGTAGGAAATAGAAATCTGTAAGCGGTATCTCTTAAGGCAAAAGCTGCTATTTTGGAACTATTAAAATTGAATACCAAAAAGGTATATCCCTAAATCCCTCTTTTAAATTGATTGCATTAAGTTTGTTTTGTTATGGGAGCTCATCAGCTTGTTAATTAACCATAAATTGAGTTAAAGTAAAATATCATATCATAATTGTACAGTTAGTTTGAATACTTTCAACTCTTCTGCAAAGAAAAGAAGTTCCTTTTTAGCAGGATTATATTCTGGTATGTAAATTTTAGATGGCACGTTAAAATATTAATTCTAGTTTCATATTATAAATTATAGCAATGTAACACTTGCTTATTGACTTCTTTAATATTCTTAAAATGATTAAGTTAAAGCTATCGAAAATTTTTTTCGCAAATATTCGGTTACTATCAATATTTTAAAAATTTTCTTTTCCAAGTTAATGACGTAGAGATTGAAATTTTGTCAACTTTAATTTGTGTAAATTGATTCTTTCTGAATGATAGCAAACATGCCAAAATTAGAAACATGTAGCAATATTTTTAAATGAACAACTCTAAGTAAACGCAATCATATAAATAAAATTTGTATCTTTATTTTTTTATTTTATCAATGTGTAATGATGATTAATGGTATCAAATATGACAGTTACATACTTTAAGCAAAAATTTAAAAATGCAAATCAGAACTATAAATCTGAAATATTCTAAATCATATTGTAGTCCTTCATTTTGTCAATGAGTTTCCTTTTTTTCATGAAATAGTGAACTTCTCATGAAAGCCAGTTTTCATATCGAAGTTTTACATTATTTTATTGTTATGTTGAGAGGCTAATAAAACTTTGAGTAAAAAATTATGCATTTTGCAGTTTCCTGTTATGAGTTGAAATAAGTTTTTATTTTATTTTCATGAGAATTAGGAATTTAAAAATTTTGTCTATACATGAACAAAATATACAAATTATCGTTTGTAATTAATTGGCTAATTTTTTAAAAAAGCTTGGGATTTAATTATAAACTTATTATGTGTTACTTGATTTTACAATATCTTTAAAAATTATACATCGCTTAAAGTTTAGAATATTACTTTGATTATTTGATTGTAGTTTCTTTAATTTGAAATGTTGCTAAAATTTTTACTTTTGAATTGATAACATTTTAAAAATTTGTGTTTGTACCAAACTATTTTCAAAATGATTTCATCACACATTTTCTAAGAAAACTAGTCTTTAATTAGTTAATTTCTGATCTTCTTTGTCAGAGAGCTCTGAATTTAAAAATAGGAATTTAGGACTGTGTTTTATTTTTGTAGATACCAAATCCATACATATTTAGCATGTACTAAGGAATATGCAATTGTATTCCACATCCTTAATAATTATTACAAAATTTAACTACAGAAAAACATTCTTACTTAGTTTAAGAAAATAAAATATTATTTTTTTTATTCCTGTGTTTTATCTCTTGAGATTTAATTGTGAATTTTGAATTTAACATATATTCATGTATTCTTTTAATTTTGTATATTACTCTAGTTAATGTTATCTTATACTAAACAACAAATGAAATCATTCTTTTTCTGTATTAATATTAGCAGAAATAAATGCGCTGCTGAATAATCTAAGAGTTTTATTAGATATCTATCATAGATAACTTTTTTCATTGCTTTATTTTACTTGGGTTGCTGTTAAATATTTTCAAAGTGATTCTGTGAAGTAAGGTATTAGATTTTGTTATTCATAAGAAAAGGGGCAAAGGTTAGTTTAAATTGCATGTTTTGTCTTTTAAAAATGTTAGTTTGAACTTTCTGTATTATTTTTGAAAAAGGTAGCAAAAGATAGTGTTAATTGAATCATAGTTTATAAAATCATATGTAAAATTTGACTTCCAGTGTAATTATTGAAAATAAATTGGCAAAAAATGGTATCTATTGAATTTGATTTATTGCATTACAAACATCATTACAAATTTACTGCATTAAAAACATCAAAGTTTCATCGAGAACCTTAATTTAAATAATTCCTACATATGATTTTAGAGGATACTATGTATTTTGATTTTTATTTTAGCAAAAATAATTGTATTTGGTATTCAAAATTAATTACTGTAAAATTTCAGAGGTATAAAAATATAGTGAAATAACATACAGCAAATAATTGCAAAATACATATATAAAGAATAATTATACAGAAATTAAAGAAAATATACATTATTGAGTTAGGAAATTATATTCTTGTAGTGAATAATAGTTTATAAAATATGTAAAAAAAATTAAAGCACATATAAATAAAAAAATATATATATCCAATGAGTGTTGAGAGATTTAAAATAATGATATATAAATTGAGCAATAAATTTCTAATTTAGTAATCATATATTTAGTACTTTTAAAATTAGGAAATAACTTTAAATGCAGACGATTATAGTTGATATTTTTAACAATTACGAAAGTTATTTGATACTATTCTGCATGAGATCTTTGTAGTTATTTAATCATGTGATTAATTTGACCAATGAATGACAAGGTTTCACTTATGGGTCGAATTATCGTTGGTTCAGTTAGTTTATCTATCAGGTTATCGGTGAATACTATTGTCTAATTCTCCGGCTATCTGGTGGTAATTGACCTTTTGATCAAGGTTAATGTTGAAGTTACTTGAATCATGACTGCTGTGTTCCACTGCTGGCCTTATCCCTGCCAATTTGACAAAATCTCAATATATATTGGGGTGAGTGAAATTATTTCATAATATAGTTTTCAGTAAAAATAAATAACGAAATTAAAAATAAAGTAAAAAAATTTGATAAGAATTGAAAAAATTGAAATTAACTGATATTTGATAGTATGACAGAATGCACACTATCAAATATCAGTTAATTTCAATTTTTTCTAATTTTATTTAAATTATTTTTTAAAATGAATGAAAAAGCTTAAAATCTCTGAAAATTGGTCTTTTGATCTAGTGTTATTTAGCACTTTTCATACATAAAAATAAACTATCAGTACATAAATTTAGGAATACACAAAATATTTAATAAAACTTTTAATGGATTTAGAATATTCTTTTAACATCAAATTAAATATTATTTTGCATAAAATAATTATTTTGTTTAAAAGTTTAACTTTGAATAGAAAGACATTTCTAGCTTAGAATTTCACGTTTATTTGAGATAATTTGTAAATTAAATTATACTTTAATTGCATTATCTTAATTTTATTGAAATCCAATACTCCAATTAACAATGAAGTAATCATTGTTAATTGGGGGATGAGTTTTAAGATGCAATTAAGCTTTTCAGTTTTACTATCCTAACTCAAATTAGGTTTTTGAGACTTTCTTCATAACAAGTTCTTTTAATTCCTTTTTAAGATAAATATCATATTTCCTCTTCAATACAGTTTTATTGTAACAATAAACAGCTGTTTTCTTAATCTATTAGCAACATAATTGCCAAAAAGTTGCATCATTAGTAAAAGTCACTTTTTAAAGAATTATATTTTCAGTTATTAACTTCAAACAGTAATAACTGTAATTTGATGACATTTTCAAAAATATTATTAAATTATATGTAAGTCATTTAGAGAGGAGTACTTTCTCCAGGGCATCTTGTATTAGTATTTCTTTAAATTTTATATTTAAAATATGCAAAATAGTGTTATGCATTTAATGTTTGTAAGCTTCTAGAACATTTAGAAGTTTTTTTTCTCAATGTTAAGTCTATATGAAATAAATAATAATATTTGAAATGATATCTCTCATTTAAAAATGCATTGAAAGATTTTTATTTATGATTTTCAAAAAGCATCCGTTTTGGAGAGGGATAGAGAAATCAAAAAGAAAATTTTGTTTATTTTTTAATTTTTGTCTAACTACGTATCAATTAAAAAGTTTCCTTTAAAATATACACTGACAATAATTGAAATTTTCATTAGTTTTTCAAAAAAATAAATTGCAAACCATTGTATTTGAAGCAAAATAAGACAAATTATTTCAATATTTCAATTATTTCAAACAGGAAAATTATTTAATTTACTAATAAATTGAACTAAAAACCTATAAAGCAATTACTTTTAAAAAAGTTATTAAAGTAAAGTAATTCTAGTAATAATCTGAAACAAAGCAATTGTTACAGCATTAAACAAACTTCAATAAATAAGAAAATCAGAGAGAGATAAATATTTAGTAAAAGTATTTGCAAATTACTTTGAATTTATCTTCAATGTATCCTAAAAAATTTTGTAATTAAATTTACATAAAACAATCTGTATGTGTTCCACAAGAAACGACATGAAACTAACAAATTATTAAAAATTATCAAACCAAAAAAAAATCCTCCGATAGGTAATGAACAAATAACAGACTTCAAACGTTGAATCTAATGAATCATGCTTTCGGCCTAAAAGTAATAAGACGTTTGTTAGATAATTTACCCTTAAAATTTTAAGCAAAATCCATGTTTTGATAACTAAGTTTATGTGAAAATTAATTAATCAAATTATTATAAAAAAATCTTAACATTTTTAAAAAATTAAGTATGGAACTTGTATTTTTGTGTATGTGTTTTCAATAATTTCTCTAAAAACATTATGTTATTTTAGAAGTAGAGTAAAAATTATCTCCACAATTGTATACATACGTTTGATGTTTTTTAAGTTCCGATTTATATTTTTCACGTTTTTTTCGCATTTGTTAAATGAATTTCATTTTTTTATAGTGAATTGGAAATTTATCAATATAGGTTTGATACTTCATCAACATAGAAGCTATAATAAATATTATAAGACATTTTTCTCATCTTTCTTGTGGAATGAATTTGTTAAATAAGTTTTTAGAGATTAGGTTGTGAGTTATTCATATAATATACTCTCTCTGGAATCTCTCTTGAAATTTCTCTGTCATTCTTTGTTTCTATGGCACACACATGGGTTAATTGAACGAAGTGAGGTTCCAGCTATGCAACCAAAGATACTTCGTTACGAACAGATAATAACTTGGGATATTTGAATTAGGTTTTATATTATCTGTATCTGCAAACTTCCATACAAAAAATCAAGGAGTTTTGGTTAATCTTTGTAGTTTAAAAGTGTCTAGTTTTCTTCTTATAGTGCAAGAGTTATTCAAATTATTAGGACTCTCATATTATTCGTATTATTATGTTTAATGAAAAAGTTATGTTCTTTTAATGAACATTTAAAAATCTAGTTTTTAGTTAAAGAAGTTATGATTTTGAAAACAGTCTTTTAGACCTTTTTATCAACTATATAATTTTTCGGCAATCGAATTAAATTGGAAAGACACAGAGATGTTTCTTTTACAGAACATAAAATACTTCATCAGACATCTTTTATAGTTGTAAAGGGAAGTTATTGATCAAAATTGTAAACTCATTTCTAACAAGATAAGCGATACTAACTTATGTAAATGATGTAAAAATGCATAATAAATCTTATTCTAAAAATTATAAACATGAAATAAAATAAATCTTTAAATGGGCACGTGCGCAATGTAATTAATTTAATAAAAAAAAATTAAAAGTTTACACGAAAAGCTTGGGCTTATTATTTAATTTTGGCTATTTAATTTTATTAAATTTAATTTTATTATTTAGTTATGCTTTGGAAAAGTTATGAAGTTATATGATAAAATTACTTTTAGAGCCCTTTCCTTTTTAATCGGGTGTCATTTTTTGTCTTGTTATTAAAAATAAAGGGAAAAACAATTAAGAAATTGTATATCTCTCGAAGACGTTTTTTAAACACATGTTTTTCTTGTGTTTAAAAAACTTCTTCTAGAGATACACAATTTCTTTATTCTGTTCCTCTTCAAAAGAAATTTCTAATAAGAATTCCGATGTATGCAAAAGAGCAGTTAATATAAAAAAATCTCGTGAAACAATGCTTTTTAAGCATTAAATAAAACACGTATAAAACAAAAAAATTATTTACTACAAATAATTTTCTTGGTATCAGTGGTTATTTAAGAGCGTTCGGTGTAACTTAGAATATAGAAGAGCACACAAAACAAATTTCTTTTTGGTGCAACCAACATAAGAATTGAAAAGATTGCTCACTCCCTATTTATTTGTAATAATTTCAGGAACGTTTTATGAAAGATTTTGAACTTCTTTACTTATTTTTATGAGAGAATAATTTACTTTAATATTCTTCAAATTTATAATTGTCTTCTACCTCTCTTTTTATAACATCCACAACCTTAGAAAAGGAAACTGACCAAGTGTTTTTATCATGAAATGCTATAATATTTTCACAATCACTGCATTAAAAGAAATGAAAGAAGATCAAAATATTCTAAAGTAACTCTCAAGACTACTTGATTCTTTGAAATTTTTTTACAAAAGCTAATGAAATCATATTTTATTTTTCAAATAGTCTGGGAAAATTTTGATCTTAGAAGAATATTTAATTTATAGATTTCATTTGTCTTTTGATACATTGGTGAGTTTGGAATTTTTTTTCAGAAGATACCTTTTTTACAAATTTAAAGGGACTGCTCCTTTTCCCAAACATCTTCTAAATAAAGTGTTAAATTATTTTAGATTAGTGCTGTGTTTATGTATTTTACAGTCCGTGAAAATTCCGTAGAAAAATAAAATAAATCAGATAAACATTCTGGAAGATCTTTTTAAGAAACGTCTTCACGGGGAACATTAGTTAGAATCAGCATTAAGTAAGTAAACACCAGAGATCCAGAAATCTTCGATGACTGAAAGGTAAATATTTTTTCTAAGAAAAACAAATTGCTTAGAAAGACATGGACTATCTAGAAACTTATTTCATATAAAAATAAGAAGTTATTGCATGTACTATCTAGAAATGATATCTCAAGGGAGAAGGAAGCAATGACTGTATGATATAAATTGACTGAGTTATATCTATAATTTCTTGAAATAAATGGAACATAAACATTAGCGTCAAGAGCTTTATAGTTGGCAATAATAGATTATTTATATTGATTAAAATTAAAAAATGAGTATTACTTTATTACGGTACTCAACCTTTTGATTTACTAAAACATAATCAAACTAGACTTTAAAAATATTGTTGTCCATAATTCAGGAATTTAAATATAATCTTTAACTATACTGCTGTTACTGCTGTTTAATACTATAACTGCTGTTTAATCTCTAAAGATTATTGTATACAAGTGTCAATTCTTTAATTCCACTTTTTGTGTGGTACCTTAATTATTAATAAAGATTATTTCAGAGTTTATCAGTACATTTCAAAGAATATTACATACTTTGTAGTATCTTATTATAAAAAATTCCTTTATTATTCAGATATATCTTGTATTGTTTGCGAATTTTGATAGCAGAATTATCATTTCAAAGAGATTATTTGTGTATTTATGTATTGAAAAAATGATTTTAATTGAAACATGGGAAGTGTAAATAAAAGTATATTTTTTGTTTGGATGACACTTCTAAAATTATTATTTTTAAAATGTAGTAATGTAATTTAATATCATTGAAACTGCTAGATTATTGATTTGGTTGATTATTGGAAATTGCTAAATCACTGATTTGGAATACCATAGTTTTCAAATTGTTTTAGTTACATTTCAAAGATAAATGAACTATCTGATCAGAAAATAGTGGATCTTTATTTGTGAGATATCGTTAATACATTGCCTTTATTAGTGTGCATTTTCTGAGATTTGGAATAGAAACATCATAAAAAGAGTTTTCTTAGATATTTCATTATAATGAAAACAACATCTTTTACTTTATGTGCATGAATGTAACATTCAAAGTAGTAAGTTTTCCTTTAAAATCAAATGAATCAAAACTTTTGACCATGGATGTGGAATTTGATTTTGTTTTCGAAGAATAACTCAGTTTTATTCAAATTTATGTGGGCATAATTTCATATTTTTTTATTATTTTCGAAATATAAGAAGGATATTTTTTCAAACCGCTGATAAATTGCTGAATGATTTTCAGAATTCAGTGTTGTAATATTTGACTCTAAAAAAGAGTGCCAATAATTCTGGTATATCTACAAAAAAATCTGTTCTATCGATGAAGACTACTAAAATATACTTGAAATAACATCGAAAAAATTTTTTAATATTATTTTTATTTCTTGACATAATGCAGAGTAAATAACTTGTTAAAAGGAAGATTTTTATTTGTAATTTCTATGCTACCTGTGACGAGTATAGTGCTTTTTCTTAAAAAAATTCCTTGAAAAGTTTTAACGGCATGGTTTCAACAGCGTATATGAATTCATAATGAAATTTACATTTTTAATCTAAAGTATTAAAACTTTAGATTAAAAATTACTTGTGTGTGTAGTATCCCATTACATAAAATTGTATTTATTACAATGATATACTTTGTATTGCTTGTGATACAAGACTTATATTTTTATTACAATTTTTGTTATTTGAGAAAATTCATTTGTTCTTATAAATTGAAAAGGTTTTTTCAAATGTATCATGAGAAGTGTAAATGAGCAAAATCATAATTTTCAATGAAATAGCATTTCAAAAATAATTGTTTTGTAAATTTCTTGACATTTCAAAATTTTTGAAATTGGAGCCAAAACAAAATTTCTGCAACTAAAGAAATATATTTAACATAGATTACTTAACAAGTATTCAGTTAATTCAAAAGTTAAGATTGCTGTCTTCAAATGTATATTACCATAGAGTTTTTTTGAATTACCATAAAGTCTTTCGAAGTCTGTTAAAAATATGAAATCAATTCCATTTTTTTATCATCATTACTGCAACAGAATTTTCTATGTTATTAATGTATGTCATAAAAGGAATAAAATATACATTAATAAGGAAAAAATGTATGAAGGTAATAAAATTTAAAAAGTTTTTATTAAAAATTAAGGCAAATTAGAATTATCGAAGGAAATGAAAAATTAACAAACAATTGTTAAGAAAAGTGAATGACTCCAAACTAAAGTAAATCAAAAACGCTTTTACTTACTATTATAGATGTAAATTTTATTTAAAACAATGATAAAAATACAACTCAGCCTAAAATTACATATTTAATCAACTTATTCTTTTCCTTACTTAAGGATTTTTATTGTGAGGGGAAAAAAAAAACAATTTTGCTTGTGTATAATTCATTAATTTTTTTTTGCTTTCAAATTTATTTACTTTCATTCTATCGTTTAAATCATTAATTTTAGGTGTCAGAACAGTCTTTTCTCGGAAATAGAGGACTACCACTTTTTCATGCACCTCTAATATATTTTCTTTTGTCGCTTGTTAAAGTGTGAGTGACATGTCAAGAAAGTTATTAGACTTCACCTATTAATTTAGAGGAGATGCTTGCAGGAATTATTGGAACCTTAGATTAATGTTAGCTCTTATATTGATGCCAGGTTCTGTCTGAAGTGTGCTTAATATAATTTAGCTTTTGTTGAGTAAAATCCCTCTGCATTTTTCAAACAGAGTTAGATGTTCATTTGAATGAATATAAAAAATACAATTGAATATATCTTGTAAATTCGAAAGAAAAATAAATCTAATGATGCATTCACATTCAATTTTCATTTTTGTTTTAATATTTAAAAATATGACTTGACTAGAATTGAGTAAAAATATATTTGCAGTAAGAAATTATCGAAAAGTAGAAGGTGAATATTATTCCTTCTGTCATTCCCACAAACTATAGCTAATTTAATTGATTTGTATTACAATATACATACATAATAATCTTTAATAAGTTTCAGCAAAGGATTGATTTTTTAAAGAACGCTTTTAACTATTTAGAAATCAAACAACATTCATTCAAGCAACAGTAAATCCCTTGGAAACAGTATTTTTGAATTAATTTTACCTCTAAATAATTTTGAAAATTAATATTTGTTTCATTTTTCTAATAACCTAAAAATTTAAAATATGGCTTTGAATAAATTAAAGTAAGGACTATTTACGAAAAATGTTAACAAATTAAATAAGCGAAAACTATTCATTAATCTCTTAGATAAATCATTGAGATTCCCATGAAAATAATATTTTTGAACTTTCTTTCATATAGTGTCTTCAGATATAACTTTAAAGACCTAAATCATACAGAATATGCTGAAGATTTAATTTAAATATTAAATGATAATGTAATCCAATGCCTTTTATGACCAAGTCAATTGCGATATCCAATTACCATTTAAGCAAGTCCTTCAAAGAATCCCATTTGTATCTATTAAATACAACTTTATTTGCCATTATTTGAAAAGTATGAAAGAGTTTATATATATATAATAAAAAGTACTCTGTAAATGAACTTTCACGTCATATGCTCTGATAAAGTTCCAATCCGACGTATTTAATAAATCGAACAAGGATTTTTATTTTATTAATTTACTCAAAGACATCAGAAATAGTTAAGGTAAATACTATAATTATGAACAAATTATTGAAGTCTCATTAAGATTAGAGTTAATTACACAAAGATTTTCATATTTCATAATTTTTTAAAATTTTAAAAACATTATTCTTTTTTTTCTTGCAAGCATAAATTACATGTAATTAAAAAATGATCATTATTTTTGTGCAAATGTTTTCTTCATGTATATTAAATTAGTAAAATAATTATTAATTCTACTTCAAATAAAAGTTGTAGAGTGAAATATATATATATATAATTATAAAAAAGGATACATATTATATATAGTTATCACTAAAAGTTACATATAATTTGGAATTTATATCCATTGATTTCATTTATATTATTAAATTTTAATTTTTGGCTAAAATTAAGTTGCATCTAACTATAAATTAATTTTAATGAAACTTTTCTGTAGAATATTCTTTTTCTTCCTGGTGAATAGATGTTTTACCTTTTTCCTTTTTCAAAGAAAGAATAATATTTTCGTAAATGTTTCGTTGATTAAAGAACATATCTCAATTTGAAATAATTTATTTTCTTATAATTTTTTAAAGTCAGTATAGAATGAAAAGTTTAAGATTGTGTAATGTGTGATGTGTGTGAGAACATATTTAAAATATAAATTAAAATTAGTTTTTTTGATATAGAGAGTTTTATTGAAAAGTATCTAAAGCAAAACTTTGAAATTTTATGTGAAAGAAGAGAATATTACTGTGCGTGTATTTTATACAGTTTGTTTACTCGTCGACTATAACCGTCCCCGATGATAAAAGCCTTATAAGTTTTCAATAGTTAAGTTACCCATTACGAAATCTCAAATATAAGTATGGGTGTATTTTTCAAAAATTAAGAGGAGTTTAATTAAAAAAGGTACGCAAATAAGTAATAAGCTTTTAAGAGGCATAAGAATATGCTTCCCCTAGAAGATAAAACATAAAGCTTTCTGTTAAATACAGATAAGGGTACTTTCTTCAAACAAGGGAGCTTCAACCAGTTGAACATTGGAAGTTGCATTTCTGTTCTGATATTTTAAGGACTCCTGCACGCAACATTCCGTGAAAAGCCTTCTCTAAATAAAATGGGATAATAAATTGTCTTACAACAACTTTGTGCAATTAGGCAATGTAGTGTGTTGTTGTTGAAGTAAGAAAAGCTCATCCAGCCTACATTATTCTTCAACATGAAAAGTTCCAAAAACTTTTGGAAAACTAGAAGTGAACACTGTGTTTTTACTTGTATCAGGTTAAATTTCAAATGTTCACCAGATTTCTTTTCCTAAGAAAAAGAGCGCATCATCTATTGTAAATTATTTCTTAATATATATGTATTTATGTTCAAAGCCTATACAATACTGAGCTGTTTGGTTACCTACTACTTGTGGAATAGTAGTAAAAAAATAAAATAGGAATTATTTCGATTCGAGATTTTGAAGTCTTTCGGAAAATATTTCTCAATCTCATCGATATGAATGGGAGAAATTGCTTAGAAAAAGTTTGAGACTTATTACTTGGAAAATTTTACTTTTCCTAAGAGAAATCTTTTTCAAATCCGCGGCTGATTTCGCAATACAGATAAAACATTGCTTACAAATGAAAATTTATCTTTCATGTATAGTTAAAAGAACATGCTTCAATTTTAATAAATTGCTTCACACAAAATTTTTTAAATGATAATATTCAAATATGTGAGTATCAATGCAATTTTATACATTCAAAATTTTGTTCAGTAACTAAGAACGAAATTTTAAAATTCTTTCTACCAAATTTATTGGTTAAATTCATTTCACCGTGTAGCACTCTGCGTTTGGTCTTTGGTGCAATGCTATTTTGGGCTTGTATATGTGAAGTTTAGTCGTACTGTAGATCTCTATTAATTTAGTGTGCAGAAAATGATCGTTGAGAAAAAGCAACAAACACTTATTTCATACCAATAAAAATGTTGGAACTTTGAATCAGAACCAACTGATGAGGAGATACCAGAACTGGTTTCAATAATAACTTTCACATTAAACTTTTCAGCACGAGTATTTAATACCGTCCAGTGAAATGTCGCTCCAATAAGAATATGATTTTAAGATAAAAAAATAAATATAGTTTTTGTACAATTTGATTACTCATAAATGTGCTTTTACCGTAAAATTTATTTTAAAGAAATATATTTGTGTTCACTCGACGCTTGTTTCAATATGCATTATTCTTTCTATATAAAGTACTTTACTACAATATTCTTTTTTACCCATGATAACAACTAATAGCAATTGAATAGTGAAACAATGAGTATTAAGAAATGAATTTTTCTAGTTAAATAACTGTTTTTGCAAGCATTTCAATTTTATATATATTCTTGAATTGTTTCATATCCTTTAGAAATAAATACAGTTATTTGAGAAATTTTTTTAGTTACATGAAGATATAAAGTAATAAAAATAAGAAACGAACTTTTTTCAAATATTTCTAACTGTATTTTTTTTACCAGCTATAATGCAATTAAAAACAATGTTTTAAATGTTAGTTTGAATAGTAGTAGATGTTAAGTTAATACAAAATCATGAATGGATGAGAATGAGACAAAGAAGTAAAAAATTAATAAAAAATTTCAGAAAACAAATTTAATAGAAAAAGAATAGAAAGAATACAAACAGTCAAATAAATACATTTAAATAAATAAATAAGCATAAAAAAAAAAAAAAAAAAAAAAAAAAAAAAAAAAAAAAAAAAAAAAAATAAAAAAAAAAAAAAAAAAAAAAAAAAAAAAAAAAAAAAAAAAAAAAAACCAGACAAAAACATACAATTAAAAATTTGCTATTATATTAAAAACTATTGATGCAAATTTAAATAATTGCTTTTGTAACAAAATATTATTCAAATAAACTTCTTAACATTTATTGGGTATTTTTTCTTAGAATGTTTTACAAACAAAGTATTAAAAATTTTTAAGACATTTATATTTGTTTTGGAAGTTTGTAATATTCTAGCATTTTAATATTTCTGGGAGATTCAGATTATTTTATATGAAATTGGGATTAATGTCAGATACTCGTATATCAAAATTAAAAGTGAAATAAATGGAGGAGTTTTAAAATATTGAAATATTTGCTATTTTAATGTCATTTGATTAACACTTTTCGTTGATTAAAACTACAGACGTAGCAATTGCGGAAAAAACATGATCCATATTAACAAATTTGTTATTTATGTTACAATCTTATAAAACAGTAAATAATTGCAGTTCTTGCTTAAAGCTAATATTTTTGAAGGATTGCAGTTAAAATTGTGTTGATAAAAGATTTATCATTGATTTACTACACATAAAATAGAATAAGAACATAAATAAAGTTACTGAAACCCTTGCTTAGCCAAAAAAATTGTTTTTGTTCGTATAATTGCAGAGTTCTGTTTGAACCGTCATAGAGAGGATCATAATGAAAAAGTGGAACAAAGCCCTTCCACCAAGCTCAACAAAGAAACTAAATTGGTGTGAAGATGGTAATTACGTACAGAAAGATATCAGCGCATCATGGAAGAGGATGGAAAACACTTTTAACAAAAGAATTTAATACCTGAATAAAATGAAACCTTTATTTCTTAACGAAATTAAATCACATAAATTTTGAAGGAGGTATTACAAGTAATGACCTAAAAAGGAAACACTTTCATTTTTAAAGTGGAAAACGTGATTTAAGGCGTTAAAATCAAGAATTGGTTGATGAAATTCACTTTCTTATTTTATCGCTAAATAGATTATTTTATAAATTTTGTTAGTTAAGTTAAAACTTAGCTATTATGGAAATTTCTAAGAATATCTGTACATAAATAATTTTTTATTTATATACACAAATTCTAAGAAATTTATAACTTATATTTACTTTCTCATTACACACACGCACACACACACACACACACACACACACACACACACACACACACACAC